>JAJJWX010002381.1:0-298302 GCA_023529315.1 Papaver bracteatum | reverse complement strand
AGATTTATCACACTTGTTCCTCCTAAATGTGGTGTATGCCTCTACGCAGACACCACTAACTTGAGTATCATGGTATTCTTCATAAGATCTAGGAGAAAACATAAAACCATTTACGCGATATTTTATAAACTCTGTTGCTCCAACAGGACCTTGTGCCAATCTCCACAAACCCGAATCTGTTTTTTTCTCTTTCACTAGATGTACAAAAATGAAAATAACAAGTCAACCAAACTTGAGATAAAAACAAAGGCTCACATCAGAGATTCACTAAATAACAAATGTGATAAATCAACCAAATTTTTGTCTTCTACTCTAATCTAATTCTTCTCTGTCAATCACTAATCTTTCTATAACAACAACCAATGAATTGATAAATCAACGACCCGTGCATTTCAATTTTCTATAATATAAAGGATGTTTGGTTTTACATCAGCCAACCTCTAGTAATAATAAGTATTTCAATTTCCATAAAAAAATGCACATCAGCCGTACCTTTTCAACCAACCATGGAATGCACTTTGTTTGTGTTTCTACCTCATCCACTGTGACCTCCTTACCAGTAGAATCTAAGAGGGGTAACAGGGTGTCGCAAAACTCCCTACAAATAACATTAACCAAATTATTATCCAAACAACAGGCGTGCAATAAATACATACCTGTGTTGTGCAGTAAATACATACCTGTAATAGGCGTCAAGACCCAGAGGGTTTAATCTAAAGAGTACCCACCTACGTATTTGCACAAATTGTAAGTTGGTTAGAGTCACTTCCTTATCTTTATGTATAGGACCCACATCACTGAACTCTGAATCTGGTCTTAAAAAGGCTTACCAAGTAGCTTTGTGATTTCCAGCGCTTGCATTTGGCATGCACTCCATCGCACCCGTAACCAACTCTTATAAAAGACGGGACAGTGAAATCGACCCTTCAATGTATCTTTTGTTATTTGGTATGTTTTTGCACTCTTTCATTGCCCTGTTTCAGTTGCACATGTATATATCAGTTAAATAAAAGACTAGGTACATACCTAATAACCAACAACACATGAGTAAATGAATAATTCACCTTTCAAAAGGATACATCCACCGAAACCTAACGGGTCCACAAATCAAAGCCTCATCTGCCAAATGAACCATATTGTGGACACTTATATCAAAAAAGGAAGCTGCAAAGTACTTCTCAAGAATACACATTGCCTCTGCAACCATGAATTGAGCCTTTTCAAGATCACTTTTGCACAAGACTTTAGAACACAAAATTCTGAAATACAAGCTGATTTGGTGAAGTGCTGTTCGCAACTCTTTGTGGTGTGGAAAAGCATGTTGAAGTAGAACTGGCATCAAATACATCATAATGACATGGTATTCATGTGACTTCAAGATACTGATACTCAGCGTTTTCATATTCACATTGTTGCTAATCTTCGACGAGAAACCACTAGGAAGTTTTAGGTCTTTAATAATTTTGCAGAAATCATGCTTTTCTTCTTTACTAAGAACAAACACCGGTGTTGGTTTAACATCATCTCCAGTAATACGATTTGTTGTAGTCCACTGTCCACAATGGAGGCCTAGCTTCTTTAACTCTCCCCGTGCATTCCACGAATTCATAGACTTATTATTATAATCGAAGATTGTCTCAACTATGTGCTCCATAACATTTTTTTCAGTGTGCATTACATCAACACAATGCCGTAAATAGAGCATATGATAGACTTCAAGATCCCACCAAATACACTTCTTATAGAATGCACCAGTGATTTTGTTATTTTCTTCAAGAACGTTGTCATTATCGGGATCATATCTCTTTCTCTTTACTGATTTTCTCTTTACTAACTTACCAGGCGTGTAATCCACAACAGACAATTTTTTTATCGACTCCTCTCTAGTCGGTCGCTTTGGAGCAAAGTTAAACTCATCTGCAATTAGACCCAACTGCCCACCCTTTTTTCTAAATGGATGGCCAGACCTAAGGAATATCCTATAATTAGGATATACCTCCTTATTACCATAAGGCAAATGAACACTTCGTGTCTTGTATGCACAACAAACACAAGCAAAATAACCATGAGTAGTACATCCGGATAAAACACCTTGTGCTGGCAAGTCATGAATCCCCCACATTAAGCAAGCTCTAAGTAGAAAGTATTCCTTTTTGTAGGCATCATAAACTTTCATCCCACTCTCCCAAAAGTCTTTTAGTTCATCTACTAGTGGTGGTAAAAACACATCTATGTCTTGTCCCGGAGACTTTCTTCCTGGGATCAATAAGGAAATTATCTGAAACTCAGATTTCATGCATAATGAAGGTGGAAGATTATACATTACCAAGATCACAGGCCAGCAAATCCAGCAAATCCAGCTTAAACTCTGCGTACCATATGGATTGAACCCATCGGTTGAAATTCCAAACCACACATTTCTGCCCTCCGTTGCGAACTCTGTGAATTTCCTTTTCACTAAATCCCACTGATGTGAATCCCTCGGATGACGCATGTACTCATTAGAAACTTCTGCTCGATCATGCCATGTCATTTCTTCAGATATCCAAGGTGTACTGTAATATATCTTAAGTCTTTCTCCAACGGGAAAGTGTCTCAGCACCAGAAAAGGTTCTTTCGTCTGCTTTGGTCCAAATTTCCCTTGTTTGACCTTGAATCTTGGTGATTTACATTGCGGACAGCTTGTTGCATTTTCATCTTCTTTATAATACAAAATACAATGGTTTGGGCATGCATGAATATCCTTACATTTCATACCCAGACCCATCATAATAGACTTCATCTCCGTGTATTTACTGGGTAACGTATTTTCTTCCGGTATCCACCCTTTTATCATTTCTAGCAATTTGGTCACACAATTACCTGATATTCCAAACTATTTCTTTATATTCTGCATCTCCACAATCGCAGAGAGTGTACTGACCTTACGTTCACAAGTGGGATACAACTTCAGTTCATCCAATTTTTTGTACTTTTCATGTCGCTTTTGTGCATCTGGTTCAAACTCAAATGGATCTTCATCACCATCCTGTGTCCCATTCACATCATCTATGCAAACACCACCACCATTCCTTTCATGAACTTCAAATGCAGCATCAATAAGAGGAATCAAATATGGAAATGCATTTTCTATAATTTGATCATTAGACACATCCACAACTGGAATACTCATCGCATTATTAACCGGCTTCTTCTCACCATGAAGGACCCAAGTCACATACGTCTGTTCGATACCATACAGGTACAAATGGTGATGTACTTTATTAATACTGAGACGCTCCCCATTCAAACATCTTGAACATGGGCAAGGACAATGGGTTTTCCAAAGACCATATGTAGATGCATATTGAATGAATAATTTCAACCCATCTCTGTACACTTTACCAAATCTATCATTTTCAAACATCCAAGACTTATCCAATTCTCGCGACATTCTGAAAAATTAAAATTAACCACATTAGCATCTCATCTGGTGTGAAATAAAGCAGTAAATTCTACGATATCTAATGCATCTTTAGATATAGATTTGTACAAGTAAATACTGTGAGGAAGCCTAGTACAACAGCACTAAGAAAACCATAACCAAACACATAACAACCTATCCACACTCAGTAAAAAGGGGTAAACCATGAAAAATGAATAACACAACTGAAGCATTTCTTAGAAGTAAAGTGATAGAATAATGCAATTACACAGAACGGACACCAAAATGATTATGCCCCTGCATAAAAAACATAATGGAGGCTGACACATAATGAAACACAGCTAACTGAACCTGAAAAGTGAAGTGAGCGAAGTATTTTAGTAAAGTCGTTCACCATTAGATGAGTGTGAACTCTAAATAACTGTAAAACAGAACTGTCCACAGACTCGACACGTGAAGAATCATTATGACATGCAGCTGAGTCGATTGTGAAGGCAACACATCTGAACAACCATTATCCTCGGTGAAACAAATTCTATCTTAATCACAAATATTATATAGAGTTCTATTTTTGTCTTCCCACTTAATTCTACCAATGACAGTGAACTCTACATACCTCTAGAAAGCATAGCAGGGAAATTATCCCCACAATCAATCAACTCTGAAGAACTTGTACTTCATGAGTATGCTATTTATCCTTCCTATGACAGTCATCATCAAAAACTGAAAAAAAGCCATTAATGAAATACATGATAGCATTGTTATACCCTCAAGAGTTCGGCTATAAACTAAACTTCACCAAACAAAAAATGTAAAACCCAGTTGAGCTTCAAGGGGTAATTACATGAGACAAGGTGTTGGATTTCTGGTATATTTCGTCAAGGAAAGACCAAAACTAGTACTTCAATTTAAACACTAATTGGTCACTCTTAATTTATCTCATCTTTGTTTTCAGGTTTCACATCAAAAGCCTACCAAAACCTCGGAAGAAATCACAACTGAACTATGTCCTGTAGCTTAAGCTAAACACTCTAAGTCTACGAATTCTCTCTAAAGTTAACTCTACCTTTGCAGGAGTTGAGCATTCCACGAATTTACCAAACGTTCAATCAATCGGTAAAAGAAAGCAAACATATTTTTCGCATGCATTTAGGTTAGTTAATGGAAATCCAATTTCTAAACCCAATGTTAAAATAATCCAGACAACACCCAATTCACATAGCATCAAATCTGAGAGACTCGGTATTAGACAATCTTAAAACAACAAAAAAAAATAAAAAACCAACCTGTGATTGATCAAGTATAGCAAAATTAGACGATTTGGGAGATCAAAATCAAACGCCTAATTCCTTAATTGACTGAGATTCAATCATATAATTCCTTCAACTATCGTCTATCGTTGAGAGACGAATTGGGAGATCAAATTAAACTCCTTTGTTGGTGAAAAACGAAAGAGAGTTCTGTCGGATTTTTTTTTTAGATCTAGTCCTTGAAGATGAGAAGTTGTACTTCAAGAGTAGTTAAGTTATTTCGGTTCCCATATCACTTTGGTTCCAGAATATAAGTTGTTCTCAGGTTCTAGAAGTGGAATTGGTTCCCAACAATTTTTTTTATAAAATCTTATAAATTTTTTTTTTAATTTTCTAAATTCTAAAATATATCATTGTGTTAGCTATGTAAAATTGTGTTACTACTAAAAATGCCAAGTAGTTATAAACATGGGGTGGATTTTGGTATACATGGATTTTGGGTAGGAATATTACTAATAGTGATTTAGTATAAAATGTGTTAGAATTGTGTAACTAATGATATAACACTTTCAATAGTTATTTAGTTTTTATGAGATAATTCCTATTTATGGTAACAATTTCTTAATTTGCTAACCCTATATATGAGTTACTAGATTTTTAATGGAACAGTTGAGTTACTAAAAAAAATTTAGTTAGGAAACTCTTTGTTAGAAAAACCCAAATTTTCGTGTAGTGCTTCCTACCTGGTGGAATTTCTAACTCCATGGAAGATATTCCACTGAGAAAGAAGAATAGAGTTCAAAATGGGCTATTTCAGGGAGAGGTGATGGTGGTCTTTTGTAATGGGTTATGAACTCCAAAAGATGACTTGTTTGATTTTCTGTAAATACACCATGTAGTACGTCATGAACGCTAAAAGATGACCTTTTTGTTTATTTGTAATGCTTCACAATAGTCCGTCTGTGTTTTTTCTAATGCGAATAATTGTTCTAGTGTATTACTTACATGAAATACTACATTATATTTGGTAAGCGCGGAGACCGAGAGGTGTTTGCAGCTTTGAGAACCATTGCTTCGGCCAAGAGCCATACATTTCAACGCAGTCCTAACCAAGTACTATCAAACACTTTCTCTGCATTTTTGTACTATCAAAATAAATTGACATTAGAAGGGTCTCCACATGAGAAACTCCAGAAGCTTCGGTTCAGATGCAAGAGCAAAGGACACACTGCAAGGATCTCATCCATTCCTCCGAAACAGCTTACAAATAGTGCATTTTTGAGAGGATAAGTCATTATGAAGGACACAAATACTTGACCTAAAATCCATAAAAAGATCAACAGGAGAAAGCCATCATTGATTTAACGGGAAAAAGATGAAATTGGAAGTGTTATCGGATTTTGGAGGAGATTGGATTTGAAACCAGATATGGCTTTTGGTGTTTTACGGCACACAAGAAGAAGAAGACGAGATTGGATCTCCTTTCCTCTACCTAGTAGTGTATTTATAATAAGGCTTTTTCCCAAACCCTATCCTTTTCAAGTTTCACTATTCTCACACCTTCTTTACACAAGAGCTTGGAGATACTATTGTAGCTACAGGTGTTTTTACTTTTTTGTTTTAGGGATGAGAGGCCCAGGCTAGGGCTGTTCATGGTCAGTGATCAGAGGTGGAGACGGATTGTAGAGATGGAGTAAAGAAGTTGTTGTCGGTGATGAAAATAGGAAGAAAGAAGTCATGTTATAACTTGTTGTTTTTGTTTTGTCTAGTTGTTGCGTAGTTTTATCCTTGGGTTTAAATAAAATGTCAAGGATGGTGGATATATGAAAATGTATTTGGGTGGTTAGGATTATTGGGGATGGTATTTTATTTGGATGGGAAATAGGGAAAACCATTTTAAATCATCCGAACACTCGGAATGAATCTCTTGTGATTTCAAGCATCTCTAGTAATGTGAGCTCAGAGAATACTGGGCCTGAGCCGGATGGAGGCTCGACTCGTTAGGTCCTTTTAGGGTTTGAGCATAGACCACTATATAAATGTCTCTTCTTCTCTCGTTTACTCATCAAAGAAAACAAAACCTTGCCGTCAACTTCTCTACCTCTCTTTCTGTAGATCTACCACTTTTTCCAAAATGATAATAGAGATTGATGAGATTTTATTCATACACCACAAAATTAAATCATTTCCAGCACAATAATTTCTCCTCTCAATAGTATTTTATCGCTTTTCATGACTTCTTTCTTCGATCTCTACAAAGATTTGTTTTAATTAATCATCATTCCATATGTTGAAGACTAATATGTGCATCTGCTTGCCAAATTTTGTGGTAATAGGCAAGGACGGGATGACATGATACTAAATCTAATCGGGGGATATGATTTACTTTTGCCAACCTTATATTCATTATAGGGGTCTTTTTTCATAGGGAAAGTTACAAAGTTTCCCTTTATTTTAATTTAAAACCTTCACAAATTTCTACGTTACCCCTTGAATTATAGATAAAATCCTAAATCTAAAACTAAATTTGTTAACCTGTATCCCCATTCTTTCTATTCTTCTTCCTCTCCACGGGCGGCTAGATTTTTTTTCTCTCCACCCGCTGATTTTATTTTCTTCCATCCTCGTTCAAAATATTACATTGCAAGATTTGAATCTCTGAAAGCCACAAAATGGATGTCAAAGCTCTAGGGAATGAAAAAGACACCTGGGGTTCCGAAGGGAATGAGTAGCACTCCTGAACGGCACTGCATACTCTCCAGTGGTTCGACCCTAATACTAAACTAATTATATTGGTTGATACCCATGGACATCCGAATATTCAAACAATGAGGAGATTTCTCGAGTTAGTGGTTTCATAAGTATCTTAGCATACGTAACCGATATGATCGAGATGAATGAAAACAATACTGCGATGTTTATTCCTGATTATCCAGTAGATAATAATCATCAAGGTGATGAGCATTCCTCATTTTTTTTCCAGAAAGAGATATCAAAGCTATAGAAAATTTTATGTGACAAATCATTTTCGGCATTAAATCAAAGATGAACACCATGTCGGCGTTAGTGTTTCGGCATTGTATCTATGATAAATACCATGTCGTTTTTCGGTGCTGGTACAACCTTTAATATGAAGACCATGCCGATACTGATGCTACATAGTCTTAGTTTGTTGCATGTTACACCGGCATGGATTTATGAACCAACGCCATGCTGGAACTATTTTAATCGGCATTGTTTGTAATTTGTATTACAATGCGGGAATAGACTTGCAATTTATGAGAAGTTTCTGTTCAAAATTTTCACACTGCCGGCGTCGTCAATTTTGAATGTTTAATGTCGGCATCTGTGCTGGCACTGTAAGTACAATTTATTCAATGTCGGCAGTGCCCACAATTTAGAAGGTGTAATTTTTATAGAGGCAGAAACATATTTGTGTATCAAGAATCTCGGTAAATTCACTCATAATGAACAACTTATTCCACTCATTCCTAATCTTGATAGTTACAACCATACTTCTTCGCATCCACCTCTTTTGGTTCAGGTAACCATGAAAGTCTAATTTCTACTCATCTTGGTTCACAACAGTGTTTTGCAACTTGGTGAAAATGAACCGGTTTTGTATATATGAAGCGGTTTAACCTTTTTATATATGATGGTGTTTGGGTAACACTTTCATATGTTGAAATTTATGGTCTAGGATGAAAATTGTGTGACAAACCCCCCAAGTTTGCGCAATTACCTGTTATGTTATCACATATACGATTGATTAGCTGTTCCATTTTATCGAAAGAGTGAATTTTAAATCATTTAGTGTACAGATTTCCATCTCTCTTCAATGTGTATTCAAATTTCTAAGTACCGATTCGACATTTATGTGTCACATCTCTAATGACCTTTCTTTTATTTTACCGTATATCTGCACTCATGAAGAAACTTTCAGCTCCCCAGAACGAGAATTAACCAAGTAGTGACATGCTAATTAATTAAGGTTACGATACTTTTTAAGAATTTCTCTTAATGAAATCATTTTTGTCTTTAAATTCATTGCATACACACGACTATAGTTAGTTCTGTTGGCTTACTAATATGTTACTTTATGTGAATCTCAACCATCACTGAGTGTTTTGTTTTGGTAGCTAGGATTATTGTCTGAGATAGAAGAACTGCACAAAGTGATTTTTTTCTGAATCTGCTGATATTTATGAAGCTCACCCATCACTAGCGAGTTATTTGGCCCTAGCCAATGAAAAGGTTGCAGTACCATCTAAGTGTATCATAACAGATCGCATTTTTTGTTATGAAATATCAATGCCGTAAAAGCGTCCGGCATGTTCATGTTTTTCCATGCACTGCCAGCAAGATATTGTTTTGCAATCCACAACAATAACTGGGAAGATCTTTTCTTTTGATTCTCTTGTTTTTGCTTCAGTTTTTTTTTCCGTTGTCTCTACCTCTGGTAGAATTTTTGTTGTATATCCTACTTCTTTCAATATATTCTCTCTTCTTATCAAAAAAAAAAAATACCGGCAGAGAGTTCGTAACAAAACTGAATACTTTGAATCCAATATTATAACAACCGACACTTTTTGTTATGAAATATCAATGCCGGAAGCGTTTCCGGCGTGCTCGTGTTTTTCCTTTCAATGCCGGCTATGATTTTAAATCCCCATATTCCATTGTTACACTTCTTCTTCTCCAGTAGACCAGCTTATAGAAGAAATTTCACCCCTACTAACACAAACAACAACTACAAGATTGAAAATGTTGTCGTTCCGGAAAAAGAAAGTTTTAATGCGTTGGTATGTCGGAACTTATTATAAAAATCGTTCATCTTTCCTCCTCCCTTGATTATTAGTATAAAACTCACTCCTTATTTGCCCCCAAAAAAGGTTATAAGCTCCAATACTTGCAGTAAAAAAAAAACACTTGCAGTCAAGAGGAGTGGAGGATGTCAGAAACTCCCGAAACTTCGGTTGGACATGGCAGAGTTTAAAAATGCAGCAATAATTTCCAAGAATCAAAGAATCACAACCTCCAAATGGCACCTCAATAGGCTATGACGATCCAACAAGTTCAAACCTCATGGCAATAGATTTTAAACTAATGAGTTCGTTTTCTTCATTATCAGGAAACTACTGGATTTTAAACCTCTTTGAAGAACTTGCAAGTCTTTTAGCTTACACTTGCAGGATCGTAGCAAGACATACACATTAAGAAGCTTACTTCTTATACCTACAGTAACAGAAGCCGACCACTGCCATAATAACTCTCTACAATTCATGTGAATGCATAGAAAAGCCCGCCACCAGTGGGAACAAACAACTTTGCAACTACTACTAGTGGAAGAACACGACGTTGACGCCTCACAAATTAAACCCGCTAAGAACACAGCCGTATAAGTTGGTGGTTTGGGTAGAAAGTAAAACTGATGTTTTCATCCAACTACTAATGAATATGGGATCAGAAAGTATTGAAAGCCAATATTTAGAAACCAACCTGTATTTGAATACTTCTTTAAAAGGAATACGAAGAAATATCTCGAACATAACATCGTCTTCTAAGATTATTTGTTCCCTTTTCTTACCATACAACCCATCTTCCCTAATGTATTTGTAGTTGCCGTTCTTTTTCTTGCTGTAAATTCTCTCATGTATTTTTCCTTGATGTGTTGTTAGTAGAGGGACATTATATAAACGTTAACCCTGTTAATACAAGGATATTCAATTCATAGGAAATGCCGGCATTTATGGACGACCAACAAAGCAAACCGGCAGAGGGTGTCGGAATGCTCGATAAAAAATTAATTATGCCGGAACCGTATACAAATATACTAGTTTTCTGTATACTTTTTAACCAATACCGGCATAGTGGAATTTAATAAAACAATGCCGACAGTGAAAAATTAGGGGATACAGTGCACCGGCATTGAAAATATTATGAATACCATGCCGGTTTATATTGTTCCGCCATGGTATTCAATGCTGTCCGGCATGGTATTCAAAGTTTTCTCAATGTCGGCATTGAGTGTTCCAAGTGCAGCCATGCTAAAGCTAGATTTTTGATTGGGGAGGATTTAACATAAAATACTTGTTTGTTACTGACGTGAAGACTCAGAGATATATATTTGGTCACTATGGTCACTCATAGTTACCAAATTTTTTGAACCCAACACTCATATTTCTAATCTCACCCAAACAATAATGATTTTTATTAGTCACTTTCAAACTAATCAATTAACTTAACTAATTATAATTAGTCATTAAACAAGATTAGTGAGGGTAGATTAGGTATTATTAAAAATCCGTGGATATGGGATAACCTCACTTACTATTTGGATCCCATTTTTGTCTTTTTCCTATATCCCCCAATTATATTTAGTATCCCCAATTGCGCGCTCTTAATAAACCAACCTTCCCGATAAAAATTAAAACAATTACCAGAATAAAACAAGAGAGTAATCAAGAAAAATCCATTCTAAAAAAGAACTATCTTATCTTTGTTCTGATTATTGGAGAGACATATGTATTCATGTTAGTATCTTCCCACATTTAATGGCATCAAGACAGATCAAAAAGCGCTAACCAAATCTATGGTGTATGCACGTTTTTTTCGTTGGTGAACTTATTTTGTGTTATTCCCGTTCTTTTGACCCACATCGTTGGATTCTCCGTCTAAAACAGCAGCATCGGTTATTGGGGATTCATGAAATTGAAACCATTATTACACACACATGGTTTCTCTGTTTCTACCTGATTCAGATACATATCTTATTACTGATTTCAAAATTTGTTTGACTGAGATGGAGAAATTTAAAAGAATCAGACCTAAAACGGGTTCTTTTTATTTTTAAAAAGAGTCAAAAGAGGAAAAATAGAGATTTTAATCGGACTTTTTTTTTCAAATCGTATATACATACAACAACAATTAGCCAATTGAAATGAGAAAAAAAACAAAGAAAGAGTTTTTATGTCTAATTTTGTGTTTGTCAGAGAGGGATAAAGAACAGAGTGTCCTAGGAAAGGTGAAGGTTAGGCTTTTTGCATTATTACACGTGTGGAACATGTAAGTAAAAAATAAGTAACAGCTGTTGCTATAAACCCCTACTAAGCCAAGTGGCCCAAGTCCCAGTTTCATGTGATGGTCTCAAAGTCACTTATATGTGCCTACGCACAATCCGCACGTGCACATTAGAGAACTGAAATGAAAACAAACGAAGATTATTTTATTTTTTTAGATAACTAAAGAATTTTATTGAAACTTTAATCATGATCAACATAAGTTTGTAATAAAGATTCAGTATAATTGATGTCAATACTCAACTCTTCCACTAACAATTTGTCCTTCCTAATTTTCTTAGAAAAAGAATATGCTAATTGATTAAAGTTCCTACTGACATGACTAACAGAAACAAAAGAGAAAGACTCCAAAAGAAGTTTAATGTTCCTTATGAGCTTTCTATTTTCCCATCTGACAAGAGAGGTATTATTCTTGATAGAATTGACTACTAGTTCAGCATCAGAAAGCAAGTGTATTCTGTCTAACTCCATACCTTTTGCCCAGTTCAGACTTTCTATGACTGCCATGCATTCTCCCATTTCAGCATCCATTATTCCAGTTGCATAGGTTCCTTTGAAGCCTGTACAGTCACCTTCAACATTGTAAAGAACAATGCCAGTACCACACTCATTAGTGTTATCATCAAAAGAATCATCAACATGAATTTTAAAAGATGTGTTATCCTTAGCATGAGTGGATTTCAAATTGCATAAAATATGTGTATCTAAATAAGGATTATTATGCAGATTATAATGAACATGCTTATCCTATAAAGAAGTTGAGTTTGGAGCTTTCAAGACTGGAACTGAAGTATTGTCTTAGGTTGTATTGTTGAAATTCAGTAACTGATACTGAATTCTATAAGATGTGGTGAGAGGATGCAGGGTTTTATCCTGGAATACACAATCACATCGTTCTTTCAATATAATCCAGCATCCCACCATCAATAGTTCTCTCCAAGACTACCTTTCACCTGAATCAACATTTTGTACTCCTTGAAACCAAGAGATGATCCAATCTCTTACATCATGACAGTTTTTGATGATTTCATCAATATTGATATTTAGAGATCTCCAGACAGCTTTCGCATGAGCACAACTGATGAGAAGATGGTAGAGGGATTCATCATCCTGTTTGCATATTTCGTAGTGCGTTTCAATGGAGTGCATAGCTTGAGATAATCTGAGTCTTGTAGGCACAATTCCTTTTAAACACTTCCAGATAAACAATTTGATTCTATGTGGTAGCTTCATCTTCCATAGATCCTTCCAAACTGCAGTAGGAACAACATTTAGTGCAAACTGTTGCTGAACCTTTTTCTCCATTATCTTGTTGTAAGCACTTTTTACTGAAAAGTTTCCATCTCTAGAAGGAATCCACCTAATTTTATTATCTTCTTGTGCTGAAACATGCATTAGCTTTTTTTATTCATTATTATCAGGAGAGAATAAAGTGTTGATGAGAGGTAAATTCCAACTGTTGGACTCAGAAATAATTAGCTCACTAACAAATTCAAACTGAAGGTGAGTGGGATGCAAAGGTTCTACTTTATGGTCTAAACCAATGATCCACCTGTCTACCCAAATTCTAGTACCTTTGCCATTATTGATCTCCATATAGTAATTATCCTGAAGGATGGATAATCCCAGTTCAATCCCTTTCCAGGTCCATGAAGAGTTCTTCTTTTCATCATTGATATGAAGAAATTCTTCATTTTTAAAGTACTTTGCTTTTAGAAGTTTGGTCAGTATATGATCAGATTGATGAGCTATTCTCCATGCCAACTAGGTGAGAAAATCATGATTCAGCTTTTCCAAATCTCTAAAAGCAAGTCCCCCAAGATCCTTAGAAATACACATATTTTGCCAAGCTATTAGATTCAAACCTCTATTGGATTTGTAACCCCACCAAAACTTCCTTGAATTGAATCAAGTTTATTAAGTAACTTCTTAGGAATCTTGAAAGAACTCATTTGGTACATAGGAACTGCATTGAGAACTGCCTTAACCATTGTTGTTCTGCCAGCCCGGTTCATGTTAATACCTTGCCATTTTCCAAGTCTTCTCTCAAAAGCTAGTTGAATATCTTCAAAGGCTTTAACTTTAGACTTGCCAATAATGAGAGGAGATCCTAGATATTTCTCATTTTCCTTCATTAAAGTAACACCCAGTATATTACTAAGATTATTGCATAAAGCAGGATCCAAATTATTACTATAGAAAACTGAAGATTTGTCAAAATTGATGACTTGACCAGATTGTGAACTAAAATCCTTTAGAATACCAAGGAGATTATTCACACTGGTTAAATTAGCTTGAGTGAAAATGAGACAATCATCTGCAAACAACAAATGATTAATTGGAGGAGCTCCTCTGGCTGCTGTTATACCCCGAATGGATATTGTATCATGAGCCACTAAAAGATTCCTTGAAAACCATTCCATAGCAAGAATGAACAGATAAGGAGACAAAGGATCTCCTTGTCTTATTCCTCTTGAGGGAGTAAACTCTTCACAAGGAGAACCATTAAGCAATACTGATAGTGTAGAAGTACTAATGCACTGATGTATGAGTTGACACCAATCATCCTCAAAACCAAAACTTTGAAGAACCTTGATAAGAAATGACCATTCTAATCTGTCAAAAGATTTTGACATGTCTAGTTTAAGTGCTAACCAACCTCCCACTCCTTCTTTTCTTCTCATAGAATGTATTAACTCATGTGATATAATGGTGTTATCATTGATTAATCTCCCAGAGACATAAGATGCTTGATATGGTGATATAATTCTTTCCATAAGAGGCTTCATTCTAGACACAAGAATCTTAGAAATAATTTTATAAGAAGTATTACAGAGTCCTATTGGTCTGAAATTAGCTGGATTACTTGGCTCTCTTTTATTGGTCTGGATTACTTGGCTTGCTCTTTTTAGGAATTAGAGATATGTAAGTCCTGTTAAGATGCTTTGGTAAAAACTTTGTGTTGAAAAAATTCTTTACCATATTACAATCATCTTCACCAACTGTTCCCCACTAAGATTTATAAAAACCTGCTTGGAAACCTTCTGGACCAGGAGCAGACCAACTCTCCATACTTTTTAAAGTTTTGTAAATTTCTTCATTGGTTGGAGGCAGAAGCAGTAATATATTATCTTCAGCAGAGATTAAAGTGGGGATATTAGTATAATGATGTTCATCAATGCTTGGAGTGCTAGTAGTACTTATCTCTTTGAAATGTTTTGTAAGAAGGCCAGCAATTTCTTCCCTGGTGTGTAACCAATTTCCATCTAAACCCTTAAGAGAGTCAATATTATTTCTAGTTCTTTTCCTGTTTGTAAAAGTATGAAAATATTTGGTGTTATAATCCATATCTTTAACAAAGTTGTCTCTTGATTTTTGTTTGTTAAACTCATGCTGAATTTGATGCCATTTATCCAATTCTCTGCTAACTTCAAGTGCCTTATAAGTATTATCTTGAGAGAAAGGAAGAGCATGAATATCAGATAACTATTGCTGGAGAGTGTCCACATTCTGATTGATATCACCAAAGTGTATTCTATTCCATTTTGATAAAGCAATTCTAGTTAACTGTAATTTTTTTACAAGCTTAAAACCTGCTGAACCATTAACAGTTTTCTCCCAAGCTGTAGCAATTTCCTTTGCACAAGTTCTGTCATGTAACCAAGATAAACAAAACTTGAAAGGTTTCCACAATTTAGGTTGCAAATAATCTGTTACCAGCATAATTAGGCAATGATCACTGCCTAATTGGTTTAGATGAAGAAGTTTAGAGTCTTGAAAACTAGAATTCCAACCTGCATTAGTCAAGGCCATATCTAATATGGATCTCTTCTTACCAGTGCCAGAGTTATTACTTGACCAGGTATGTTCCCTTCCAATGAAACCTAGATCTTCCAAGCCAACTTCTTGAAGCACAGAATGAACCAAACCATCACTTGAAGAAGAAGTAGAATTAGAATTACAATGAAGATGAAAATTGAGATCTCCTAGAAGTACCCAAGGCTGAGTAATATTAAGACCAATATCCTTAATGAATTCCCACTGAGTTTTCTTCTTAGCATAGTTACAATAACCATACATACATGATAATAACCATTCAGGCTGACTGGGATCACTTTGGACAGCTGCATGAATCATGTTATTATTACAACTGACTATATCACAAACAAAACCAGTTTTCCACATTAACACTAAACCTCCTGAAAGGCCTATTGGTTGTAGAAATCTAACATTGGGAAATCTAAAAGGTGCTAGAAGAGGTTTCATTTTATCCTCATGCAACTTAGTCTCACATAGAAAGATAATATCTGGGTCTTGTGTTCTAATAATGTCTCTAAGATTATCTCTGGTAGATGGGTTGTTAAAACCTTGAACATTCCAGGATAGAACTTTCATGTTGTAACAGATTTTGAGAATGAAACAGATTTTGAGAAGAATGCAGAATTGACTATTTTTACGTTGGCAATTGAGTTTGAAGATAAATAAAAGAAAAAAATGCAGCATATTAATGATGCTAGTTAACCAATAGAAATCAAAATGATTAAAAGTGAATTTAAAAGTGCAAGATATGTCAACAACTACTATGTGCAAAGTAGAAATGGTAAAAAGTAAATAATCAAACAAAAAGTTTTTATGCAAGGTTTTTACCTGATCCCCCTTGTGTGCCTGCACAATGGAGTTATCTCCAGTTGAGTTCACTTGAGCTATCCCAAGGTTCGGGATTGGATTCAACATGGTACTCTGGATAGAAGTCTCAGATGTCAAAGGGCCAGCTTCCCAAATTCTGTGACGTTTTCCTAATCTTCTTTCTTCTTCCATAATGATCCCTTCATCTTTGAGTAGAGCTTCCAAATTAATTACTTCCCCATATTTTTGTGGAACAAAATCAGCTGATTTAACATATTTTTTTTGTTGGTGCTTCACTGCTGGAGTTTTGTCAGTCGAGGTTACAGTACCTTGAGGAACCATATTAATGATTTTGCGGATATTATTAATGTTCCCAACAAAATAAGGTTTTTCATGTGCTTTCTTCAAGAAGTTAGCAGCGTCCTTACAGGCATGCTTTGAGTGATTGATAATACAGCACTCAGGGCATATGCTTTTTGGTTGACATTCATAGAAAAACTACTGCCATTTTGTAACTCCCGTATTAGTGGAACATTTGATGCCTTTCCTCATAGGCATAGAGAGATCTACATTAACACAGACCTTAACAGGAACATTACCAATTGGGATAGCATCTTTAGGCTCAATAGCTATAATTTCACCCATAACTTGACCAATTTTTGTTACAGAAGAGACATTCATGTGTTCTGGTAAAAGATATTTGAGTTGAATCCAGAATAATTGAAACCCCCAATGCTTCTCAGTATAGATCATACCTTGAATATAATCATGGACTACTAACAGGTGTTTGTTGATGCCCCATGGCCTCTCATCAATGACTTTATTAAGAAGCTCCCATTGATTAAATTTGAAGATAAACACATTAGGTTCCAGTTCAATAATTCTCAAGTTATCCATAGTTAAGAAAGGCCATGTGAAAAGAATTCCTTTTTCCACCATGTCATAACTCATTCTACCTTCGATAATAACTTTTCCAATAACAATAGCTTCCCAAATATCTTCAGATTCAACATCCTTACTATTGTTCTTAATGACTTCAACTGTAGTCATATCTCCTAGATCAATATATAGTAGCTTGTTTGAACTTGTTGACCAAATCAACAACTTGACTCGGGTTACCTTTCTCCATTTTATGAAAAAAGTGATTTAGAGAAACTGGAATAAGGAATGATGGTTTTGATCCAAGATTGTAATGATGGTATTTATGATGATGGTAAATTAAAGAGGTTGAGAGATTACTATTAGGGTTTAGAATATGGAAAAACTCTAGATTTTGACCAAGAAATAATTGCTTATAATCTTTATGCCTATCAATAAGGTAACGGAATTGTATAGAGTCATTATCAAATTGGTAAGGATTATAGCTGGCAGTAATGAATGTGGGTAGCAAAGTAAGGAAACTGACTAACTGCATGCAGCTCATTGTTCGTCTATTGATTTTTTTTTTGAATTCCTTGATTGGCGGGATGAGTAATTACTGATTTTAGTTGAGTTGAGACCGATTCGAGACTTCTTACATACATCATCATGAGCAAAATCTTTGAATCCAATCCTTTCTGAACCTTTAAGCAAAAGCTTGATGATAAACCCAGCAAAAGCTATGAAAACAATATCAAAAGTGGCAAAAGCCATTAGAGAATAATCAATAAACAGACACAACAAGAGGAATCACGAGGGAAGGTACCTAGCCATCAAATATGAAATTAAAAAATATCAAAAAAGTAAGGAGAACGTAGAATGAAAAGTACTCAAAAAGATATGGATTAAGTTTGTAAACAATCCTACATGAAAAGAAGAGAAGAGAGATGACTAAAAACTGATAAAGCAATACTCGTTAAATCGCACTAAAAAACCCCATCACCTAATTTCTAAAAGTAAAGCTAGCTATCCGAGCCTATCACATATTTCAACAATAGAAATTACCAGTTTATATTTTAATGCAATTTGACAAGGTAGTGGAAGCCTAATCATGCTAAGTGTGTATTCTTTCTTACCCAAGGCTCCACATATTTCCCTTGTTTAACTATAAGCTACGTAGAGACAAACGAAGATTTTTAAATCTTGAATAAATTAGCTTACAAACGTCGTAAAATTAAGAATACTAATCGTGTCCACGCTGACAAATCAAGAATACTAACCATATCAACGTGCAACGCACGTTCACTCAACTTGTTCTCAATAAGGTGCTTACTTGGTCTCACGGACTTTTGTCTTGTCAACGAAACAACGGTAAAGTGATTTGAGAAGTCTTGCAAATACACCATTATATTCATACGTTCAATTCTGGTTTGTAATTTCTCTTGGATTAAATATTTCCCCTTGTTTCGTTTTAGCTTAAATGAAATAAAATAAAATAAAACAATACGAACACTTTTACGGAAACAGAAGTAGTATGTTAATTTCCTTGATTAGGAGACGGGCATTTGGATTCAGGAATCAAAATTCCAATTTATCTTTCAAAAGTTCAGATTATACGAATAACATACACATTTAGCAAACGATTTTTTTATATGGAGAAGAAAATACATAAATCCAGAGGATGGTTTTGCCAAGTAAATGCTACACATCAAAATATTTTTCTTCTTTAATCGGAAATTTTAAAAGTTCATGCTCATTTCTCGCTTTCACGAGTCTCATCCACAATCGTTTTGGTATTTTTAGAGCAAGGGATATGGAATGAGCTCTCCTTCAACATGAATGAGTATCATTGGATTTGCACAAATTAGGTGCTATTATGGAGTAAGAGCTTACCTGTTCATCAATAATCACTCATACACACTCATTGGATTGAATGAGTGGGCGAAAGTGGACACATTGGGGGTTGAAGATATGCCTCTCAAACTTACTGTTAGAGTTTTACTCCCTCCGTCCCACTATTAAGTGACTTATTTGATTTTAGATTTTGTCCCACTAGCTACTTTGCCTATCAAAGATGGTGGATTTGGCATATACACCATGGCAGAAACCCGATCCTACTGTTATATCGCATCTCAATGTCAGACGACTTCTGTGCAAAAGGCGATCCTTGGTGACCTTTTCCCTACCAACAAAGGTCATGTTTATCAGTTGGCTCTGCAGAATTTTATTCAGGTATGTGGATTTCCTTATTCTTATTGCGTTGATGATACTGCCCCCCCCCCCCTACATGCATTCCTTGGTAGCTACTTACTTTGATGCAATTAAGAAGAAGCTCCCAGACCAGTTTTCTATGTATGCTAGAGATTCCATTTTATGGCATTGTAACCAAGTTAAGCATGCTCAAGATTATTTATTGCCGATTCCTATCAGTGGGCTTAACCAATGTCTTGGGCCGAGGCAGTTTAGAGTTGTCCTTTGCTACCGATTGGGTATCCCTTTGTTTGTTGAGAATGGGTCATGCTCTAGTTGTAACAAGCCTATGGATATTTATAGATATCATGCACTTCACTGTGCTAAGGATGTTGGGTATAAGTTTCGACCTGACTTTGTGCGTGATATAGTTGCTGACATTTGTTACAAAGCTAGTGTACCTTCGCACAAGGAAGTTTCTCTTGGGCTTCGGACGGATGACGACAAAGATCTAAGACCAGCTGATATCCTCGTTCTTAACTGGGAAAATGGTAAGGATGTTTTCATGGATGTTACAGGGGTTTCTCCATTCGCAGGTGATGGCATTCGCTCTTTTCTTCCGGGAAAATCCATTTCTAATGTTGTTGCTCGAAAACGCACTAAGTATTTAGATAAGTGTGTTTCACTTGGTTATGGTCTTGGTGTTTTAGATTTCTCTACCTTAGGAGAACTAGGTGAGGATACTTTATGTTTTTTAAGCGTCTGAAGAACTGCTTAGTTAATAATGATGCTAGTAGTGGTGTTGGTGGCTTAATTTTTCATAGATTAGGTATCGTTATTCAAAAAGGTGTTGGTTCCCAGCTTGTCGCTAGGTTTCCAACCAAAAGTATGTAATTTCTACTCATATTAACAGAGATAATAATAATTGTTAAATTTTTTTAATTATAAAAAATATAAGAAATATGCATAATTTGATAGTCATGTTTATATTCGTTACGTAGATGTTTTAAAATATTTTTCAATGGTATGATATTTGCGAACATCCGTGGAGTAGTTTGAGAGATAAATCATTTCTAAATTTCACTAGTTATTATATATAAAGGTATAATTGTAAAAAATGCTTAAAAGTACTCTTTTCCTTGTTTGCATTAAAAATTGTGCAAACTTAAACTAAGTCACTTAATAGTGGGACGGAGAGAGTATTAATTTAAAACTATTGAATACAAGACCCATATTATGTTTTATTATTGAAAAAAAAGCCATGACGAGGCATATTTCAGACATTTGGAGAGAATATTTCTTTCCGAGCGGATAAATGTCAACCACTTAGTGTTAATTTTGACTCCCCTGGTCACAAAACACTCTTTACCTCAATCTCTCACTAGCTTTAGCAATAAGTGAGTGTTAAAAAAACTCATTCCATATCTCTAAAGAAACTCATTCCATATGTATATAAATTTCTCTATTTTTATAAAATAAAGGGTAAGAGCAACCACAATCACTACTAAATTTGGGGACTATACCCAAATTTAGTCCCAAAGTGAGCCGTAGTGGAAGCAACTAAAACTAAATATAGTCTGGAAAACTAGGGTTTGAGACCAAATGTGGTCGTCAACCCAGACCAAACACCATATAGTGGGACGTAAGTATTGAGAGTGTATGAAGCCAGGCGAGAGTATAGTGAGCGCTTCATACTGGGCGTTAGTATAATTAACGTATGAGCTCGGGGAGCAGATAAAATTAGCATATGAATCGGGCGCATTTATAAACACCGCCGGACCAAATGCATGTAATACATATGCCCCAAACCAGGCGTAGTTATAGTATACGCTCCATTGGGGCGTTGTTATAAAATTCTCTTGGTAACAAGCGTAACTTTAATGTGCGCCTGGTTTGGGCGCAAGTATTATGAGCGTCCCTTTGATAAACTCGCTGATGAAGAATATTGTGTTTATTAATCAACATCTATTTTGGTCATGAGCATCCCTTTATGAGTGTCCCTTTTGGTCATGAGCGTCTCTTTATCAGCATCTATTAATCAGCATCTATTATGAGCGTCCCTTTGATACTTGGTCTAGTTTTTGGTCATGATCACTAGTGTTTATTAATCAGCATCTATTTACATGTACCCGCAGGTGAAGACTCTGGAAAAGAAGTAGTATATAGGTGAATATGCCCAAACTATAATCCACGCCCACCAGACGGTGTTTATATGAGTCCAATAACCAAGCGCTCATATAACCAACGCCCCACAAGACACACCTAATACTTACGCTTGTTGGTTGAGCGTTGTTATTATCTTCGTCTCATTCCAGGCGTTTGTAATACTTCCGTCCCTCTCCAGGCGTGCTCAATACCCACATTCCATGCATACATTCACTATACCCACGCCTCACCATCATACGTTCGTTATATTTACGCTCAACGTGGGGCGCTATTATATCATTCGCCAGACTAAATTTTAGTCTTTTACCATTGCACTTCACTTCCACTAAACCCAAATTTTTTTAGCTTTTAGTCTGGCTTTTAGTATTTAGTCCCCTCCATGACTGTGGTTGCTCTAAGGGGGTTCTCTTTATTTTAGAGAGACCCAAAGAGGAAAATATTTTTATATTTTTTTCTTAAGCGTTCACGATTTTCCTTAAGAGTTTTTTCGGAGTTTCCAAGCTCAAGTTGAGCACTCTACTACATATGCTAGTAGTAGGTGCAGTGGGGTGTTTTATCCTGGAGATATCGGTCCTGTGAGGGCTATAGAATCACTCTTGAGTGTAGCCGAGCGCTAATGTATTAAGGACAGTGGGTTGAACACGTGAGTCACTTTGTTTTTAAAAGTTTTGCTTTGTTGATGTGGCGGAGATATGGCGAGCTCGTCCGTTTAGTCATAACGATTACTTTCATTATAAAAGAGCTAAGTATCAATAACTTTTACTTATTTGATTTTTCTTTGTTTTTTCTTATTGCACCCAATAGTTTCCGGATACAAACATTCTAAAAGTACTTGGTTCAAATTCAAATCATGAAAAATATTATCTTTTTAATAACAACATAATGCATAGTGGAATTATCAATAACACCGTGTATTCAACTTTTCATATTGGTTCCTTGATTTTGAGTATTGATTAATAAACCAACCTTCTCGATAAAAAATATAAAACATTCAAAAGAAAAGATGATGAGACTAACCAAGAAAAATCCATTCCAAAAGAGAAATATCTTATCCTTGTTCTGATTAAGGGAGAGACACATGTATTCATGCTAGTATACTCAGTAAGGTGCCTACTCGGTCTCACGGGTTAATAGAGAGAAATAATGTGTATTCCTATACAAATAAACTACTTACATATCCATATATTCAATCCGACGGTCTTCGCCCAAGTTATATAGGTGGAAAACCCAAATATCGTAGATTAAGAAGAAAAAAAATTGGTTCATCAATTTTTTGTTTTACCCCTTGTTATATTTCTAATACTAGAAACATCAAGTTAGTTGTGATGATATCCATACACCGTTAGTAGGGGTATATGTGTCAAAAATAACCTAGGAAGAACTCCGCACATTTAGTTGGGCAAGCAAAAATCCCTTTTCGGCCTATATAACTTGGACAAAGATGGTAGTTTCTATTTTTTCTTAGATTAAATATTGATGGCTCTGTATTATTTTAACTTAAAATGAAAATAAAATAAAAATACGAACACTTTTGCAGAAATAGAAGCAATATGTTAATTGTCTTAGGTGACGGGCATTTGGATTCGGGAATCACAAATTCAATTTATCTTTCAAAATTTCAAATTATATGAACAATATACACATTCAACAAAAAAGAATTATCTATGGAGAAATAAAAGTGTAATGCCACGAGTGCATGATCATTTCTCATTATCAAACATTTTATGTTATTTTTGAATCGGAATTTGTATCATGAAAGTATAGAGTTATAAATGTTTTTGGGAGACCACACATACAAAAAAAAATATCAGCGGAACATGCTCCAGTTTACCGGAAGTATATAATGTTCTTATTTGCACTCAAATATGCAAAAAGGTGTTAAGAAAAATTAATCTTGGGAAACAAACCAACAACCAAGATTTTTTTTTTTTGGTGTTCAAATTAGTGGGAGATTAGTTAATTTAAAATTACAAATAATTTTAGTAATTAAATTCTAAAATATTAGCATCAGCATTATCGTACTCTTATATCACACGCGACAACAAAAACTGAGAATATAGTAATAAACTCAACAAAAATAAGGTCTAAACCTTTGTCGGTGAAATTTTCTTCTCAGAGCTGGTCGTTTTCTTCTTCCATTTGCTATTAAATCGGGTCCTTTTTCGGGTCTACCCAATGGGTGTCAAGTTTTATTCTTTCATTTGATATTAAATCGGGTCTTTTTCCAGGTCTACCCAATGGGTAACCATTGACATAAATATACCTTTTCTTGTTTCTGTTCCAGTACTTGTTCTGTTCCGGTTCCGATTTCTCCAGCAAAACTTGAGAACTTCAGATTACCAAATATAAAAAAACAAAGGTCGATAGCATAACAACTTAAAGGGGTGAAGAAATTACGTTCTATAAGAAACTCGTTGAGCATAAAACAAGCATTCTCCAAACATATAGAATTCATAATAGGATATCTAGAGGAATAAAATCGAGTTTTGAATAAATCTATAAAATAATTTCATTAAGCTCAAGAGTTTCTGTGGGTGGATGAACAATATGTTACGGTTCAAGGAATATATTAGGCAAATATTAAGGTGTGTATCTTCTTTGTGTATGGTTTCTCTTGAAATTTTTTAATAAAAATAGATTTATTATAAAAAAAAACAAATGGACAAACTTTATATAGCTTATGTTTTTTTTTTTTTTTTTTTTTAAAGTGAAATGTTGATTTCTTTAAAAGATAAAAATTACATACTAGGCAAGCGAGCGACAAGCTGTGCCGCTAGCCCTTTTTGAATAGCAAAACCTATCCTATTAAAAATAAAATCTCGTGAGCCAGGGGTCATTACATTGCTGCGCATGACTTTATGGACCCTCTTGAGTAGTCCAACTGCTTCCCGGAGCCAAATAGCCAAAAGTATCAAAAGCAAAGGGGACGAAAGCATGCCCATTGTCAACACATGCTTTCTCATGCTTCGATATCTTACCCGAGGCACCTTTAGCTGCTCGCCCGATCGTAAAGGTGCCATGTCCAATTCCTACCAAAGGAGATACCCCGGTGAGGTCAACACATGTGTGTTTCCCATTAGCCCATCCAAAAATAAGAACAACAAATTTGGTCTTAGTGTCGATCTCCCTTCAAGTGGGTCTGTCAGAAATGCACAGTGCTTCTTTCTTTGCCGAAATGCCGGACCTCCACAAGACATCATACAAAATATCCCTCACATGATCATGTCTATATTTATAACCAGGGTCTACTTTACAATGAACTGCATGTTCACCATATGAATCCAAGCAACCTGTGATGCAAGCGGGCGGCGAGAGTCGAGGGATAAAGCGGGATCATTAACTCGTATTTGAGGATAGACCGGTACTCCAAAGGATACATCTTCTCCCTAGCCCCTCAATCGGAATAGCCGAAGAAAATCTTGGGCATGTGCTGCTTGCAAACAACCAAAAACCGCTTTCCTGCCTCTCTCCGTTAGCATGTAAACTCTATCAATGTCCTTAACCACTTTACCAAAAAGAGCACTCGCCAGATGCTTTGTGCTTTAGGGGGCGTTGTCTTTATTGGTGAAGTTGTTAAGATCAAAATCGTGAAGAGTCACTTGTAACGTTTCCAAAGCCTTATTAAAATTATCATCCATACCGTCCACACCACTACTCCTCAATATGTGATCATGTAATCCCCAAGATTGCACACGTGAAGCCACAAAAACATACTCAGATGCCTCCCCTAGCAAGATAAAAAGTCCAAGACCTCCATATCCTGATAGGTAGAGTAGATAGTCTCCACCGAAGCTCTCCAAAGAACGGTCCCCCGCACACCACGATGCCTTCCACCACTTCTCGCAAGCCTCTATCAAATATATCTACCGCCTCCATAATATAGTCCGGGTGACAAATACGAAGGCCAAAAAGAAGCTTGGAGATACCCATACACGTTCAGTAAAGCAAAGAATTCACTTTGAGGATCATGGAGCTTGGATAAAATCTGCATCAAATCCACTGCTTTTTCAGCCCTCTTAATGGCAAGGCCCTTCACAAAACCATCGTCGAGGCTAACTCGCACCACCTAATAGTTTGACTCCTTATCTGGTCTTGAGATTTCGACAGAAACATCCCATCACTTATCCTTCGTCCATCACAAGAGGGCCAAAATATTTGATTTTTCTTAATATTCAAAGATAAGCCCCAAATAAGAGTTCTTCTGTTTTGATAATAGTGAGTGCTTTTGCCACTTCTTCTGTCTCCAATAACAGTGCCATCATCAAGATACCAGGCATGTAGGGATAATATGCAAAGGCTCATTTATCTTAGCTATAAGTCAATGAAGTACCAGCAAATAACAAAGGCCCTAAAGGGTCACCTTGTTGTACTCCTGTGGATGAGTAGATAAAGGAGTCCCCCACATAGAGCCGTGCAGGTTGACCATACAAGTATTCTACCCAAGGCGATATAGATGGACAAAGCTTACATACCTCAGAAAGCATAGCCGTTCGGTCAACTAGGTTAAAAGCATTGGTAAAGTCAACCATTAGCATAGAGAGGCTAGCGTCTACATGATGTTTACTGACAAACCTATTCACAGCATGTAGGATTTCCTCAGCACCACCTGAAACACCTACACCAAACTGGAAATCCTGTAGATACGTTGCCATGTCCTTACCAACCCCTTTCATCGCCGCTTTGGACACCAGTCGACGCCAAATTGTCCCAACAAAGCAATGGGACGAATGCTCTTATCCGGTTTAAGGAGGGGTGTTAGGGAGCCGATGCAATGAACTCCGCTAGGTTAAGAGGACATCTCCCGCCAAGCCAAAGATTAACAACCCTAGTTATGGCCGTGACCATATCAAGCAGCCACGCTGAGCCTTCCCCACAGAAAAAGCATCCAACAAATGTTGTGCCCGAAGGCCATCCCCTTCCACACGAAGTTCCCTTAGGGAAAGATTTAATACAACTAAGAATGGTACCTTCTTCGGCCACTAGCGGTGTCTCCCGCAACGTCATGTTGGTTTCCTTGAGGCGATCGTTTGACGTGCTTATCCTCAAGTGCTTTCCTTGTGTTCTCGTTGTATGGCGCCACCCCTGACGAACTGATGGCTTTAACAGCCGCTTGTGAAGTGCCCATCCGCCACCTTGCGCAAACAAGTAGAGATATTGGTACCGAGCCCGTTGTCTTTACCCGTGTCATCATCTTTGTTGTCTTTCTGTGTAATCATCTCTAACACTAATCGCTTCACGGGCTTTAAAATATCACGAACAAGATTTATAGTCCCACTAGGTTCACCCCAAAGTGCCAGCGCTCTAAGAATTTGTGTTCATTGTGTCGCTTGCGATTACTGTGACCACATTCAACTCTACCTTAGGTCGGAACACTCTCAAAGTGCATCGAGGAGCAGCAAAGCCTGACCCAATGTTTAACAGCTTTAGGTTCAGCCATGACTTTCTGTAGTGCCGCTTCGGGCATGAGAAAAAGCTAACAACGCAACCTCTTGGAATGCTCTTAACCGTACATCTTTGGGCTCTAAAGATCGCTTCCACAATTGCTTCATTCAATTCAAAGTCGTTGTCAAGCTGCACTAAATCCTCCTGTAGACGAGGCTTAGGCACTCCAAAATTATTTCAGCTACTTCACCAGAACTCGCACATATCTCGGGCTTAATATCGTTGTTCCCTTCATGCTTGCACGCTCTGCTCCAAGCCCGAATACTCATACATTCGAAGCACAACCATTGTCTTAAAGTTCTCGAGTTTCCTCTAAACTCATGAAGACATCAACATCAGTTCTTATGGCCTGTTGGAGTGCAGTCTTCTTTTCTTTATTGCGAGGGTGTTGTCTCTTCGGGTGGGGAATCAAACATGAAAAGCCTTTACTCCCAGTCCCCCCATCTGACAACCATGAAAATCTCTAAACGGACATCCGATGATTCCTTTACTTTGCAACTCATTCAAGCATAATGACAAACAGTTTGGGTGCTTAAATAAATTATCCACTCTTTGGTTCGAAACACACAGAGTAGCACCTGATTACAACCAGTTTTCTAGGTGTATGACAATTCAAAAGCACAAAATCAATCAACCAAAATGAGTATGAACAAAACCCATCAACACACCATGAGAGTACCAACATGGAAAACATAAAAACTAAAATAAAACGAAACCCCCAAACCACCGTAACCCATCGAGATGATGGTGGTGGAAATGGGAGTTTGCTGCTGGTAGTTTACAGTCGGTGATTTGAAAACGAAATGAATTTTCCAATGAATTTTCCGAATCCTAAATTCGAAAACGCCCTGAATTGCTACAGTAAAAAAGCTTATGTTGTCTTTTTTCTTTTACAAAAGGAAATATTATATTTTTATAATGTGTTTTTAAAACATGGAAAATAAAATCAACCTACATTGATCAACCACATTGTCTTGGCCTTCGTTATTTTTTTGGCCGAGAATTGAGAGGTACTATTCAATTTTCTCATCCTTCAATTCAATACATAACTCCATTATATTGGATTATATTACTTCGAAAACTTAATTTTTTTGGCATAACAACTTCTTGGATACAAGAAACTTCAATAATAATTTTCCCAAATCGGAAGTGAATATTTATGAAATTCTAAATAACCAACAATGATTGTTGTATTTCTATGTTGCATAATGATTGCGCAATACTTTTCCGGCCAGCCCTTTCTGGCATGATGCGCAATAATTGCACACCATTCGTTCTGATTGTTGCAAAATGATTGCACAACATTTTTCATCCATCCTGCACTGGCATATTGCACAAAGATTGTGCAATATTCACTCATCCAACATGCTCCGTCTTGATGCACGATGATTATGCAATATTGACTTCAAACCAGTTATCCGCATAGTGCGCCATAATTGCGATGTAACGTGTAATACCATCTAACCAACTGACCTAATGCATCATGGCGATGCAACAATCGCCGCGGTCAAAACACATCTTACTATGCAACAAAAGCTTTAATGAAGCTTCATCTCAGTCTATGACGCATCTATTAGCATGTGCCATGCAGCACGGGGTGTTACATAAACACTCTTTCACTCACTCTCACTCTCACTCAATTTGAAAGTAAATGAGTATTAAAAAAACACTCATTTGGCAGCCCTTGCTCTTAAAAAACCCAAAAAAAAAAAAAAAATTTTAATCCGACATATATTTTTAGGAAACCAAAAGAAAACGTTTAATCCGACAAATCGATATTTGCTAAAAACGGACCTTTGCCATGTATCCAAAACAGAAGGTCCAAACCATGGTCCACGGTCCGCTGGTCGGTGGCAGAAAACAGAAACCGAAACACAATCCAAAATAGAACCCCCATTCCCCACTATATATAAGAACGATGGATCCGGGTCTAAGGATTTATTTCAATGTTTCCAAACACACCCTCTTCTTCTTTCCTCAACAAAATCAAATCCTGAAATCCTTTTATCCATTTTCTTTTCTAGGGTTTACACCCGAAAACCCTTCTCCATCTCAAAATCTCCATCATCATCATCTCGGATTCTGAAGTTCTTATCATCAATCAATCATGGCGGAACTAGAAAGCGTAACAAAAGGTTTGAAGGCACTGGAGTACCTCTCACTAGTATCAAAGGTATGTACCGAACTTGAATCGCATCTAGGTTTTTCAGACAAAGTATTAGCCGAATTCATTACTGAAATTGGTCGTGATGCTGAATCTGTCGATGAATTTGATTCTGAATTGAAAAACAAAGGTGCTGAGATGCCTGATTATTTCGTTCGTACACTTTTTACAATCATTCATGCTATTTTACCGATTAAATCTAAGAAGGAAGATGATGAGCCGGTGTTTAAATCTCTTTCGATTGCTGATGGTAAAGCTAGGGTTAAGGAATTAGAGAAAGAGATTGAGAGAGAAGCTAGAGAGAGGCAGAGAGAAGAAGATGAGAGTAAACGGAAAGAAAGAGATCGGGATAGGGATAGAGATCGAGATAATAGCGATAGGCATCATAGAGATTCTGGTAGAGATAGAGATGGTGGTAGAGGAGGTAGGGATAGAGATAGAGATGGTGGTAGAGATAGGGAGGCGGATTATCGGAGTGGTGGTGGAAGGGATAGGCATAGAGATAGAGATAGATATGATGAAAGAGATGATAGAAGGGGAGAAAGGTTTAGAGGCGAAGAGGATGACCAAGGTTATGATAGGAGGGACGATAGAGGAAGGGATCGTGGTCGTGGTGGTGGTGGTAGAGACAGAGGAAGGAGGAGGGATGAGAATGATGATGTTAATAGGGGAGATGAAGAGATTGATAGGCGACAAAGTCAATCGAATGAGCCTGAATTGTACCATGTGTACCCTGGTAGGGTTGCGAGGGTGATGGATACAGGGTGTTTTGTGTCGTTGATTGGTTTTAAAGATAAAGAAGGTTTGGTCCATGTATCACAGATGGCGACTCGAAGGGTTGCAAATGCTAAAGAAGTTGTGAAACGGGATCAGAGTGTGTTTGTCAAGGTGATTTCGTTGTCCGGACAGAAGATGAGTTTATCGATGAGGGATGTTGATCAGGATACTGGGAAAGATCTTATTCCTATTAGAAAGACTGCTGAGGATGAATTAACCAGGACAAATCCTCAAGGTTCAAATCGTGGTCCGAATTCTAAAGTGGGGATTTCAGGGATTAGGATCTTGGAAGAGGATGAGGAAACTGTTCCTTCACGCCGTCCATCAAAGCGAATGAGCTCACCGGAAAAATGGGAAGCAAAACAGTTAATTGCTTCTGGTGTTTTGGATGCTAGTGAGTTTCCTAATTTCGATGAAGATGGGGAGCCTGGAATGCTTTATCAAGAAGAGGGTGGCGAGGAAGAGCTCGAGATTGAGCTGAATGAAGATGAACCAGCGTTCTTGCAAGGGCAGAGTCGATACTCTATGGATATGTCACCAGTTAAGATATTCAAGAATCCTGAAGGTTCTTTAAGTCGTGCCGCAGCACTTCAGTCAGCTTTGATAAAGGAGCGTAGAGAAGTACGGGAACAGCAGCAGCGGACAATGCTTGATTCCATCCCAAAGGATCTCAATCGTCCATGGGAGGACCCAATGCCGGAGACGGGAGAAAGACATCTTGCGCAGGAGTTGAGAGGAGTTGGGTTATCCGCTTACGATATGCCTGAATGGAAGAAGGATGCCTATGGGAAAGCACTGACTTTTGGACAGAGATCCAAGCTCTCCCTTCAGGAACAAAGGCAGAGTCTACCGATATACAAATTGAAGAAAGAGCTGGTTCAAGCTGTGCACGATAACCAGGTACTGGTTGTCATTGGAGAAACAGGTTCAGGAAAGACGACTCAAGTGACTCAGTATCTCGCCGAGGCTGGTTACACAACCAAAGGTAAAATCGGGTGTACACAACCTCGTAGGGTTGCTGCTATGTCAGTAGCGAAAAGGGTGGCCGAAGAATTTGGTTGCCGTTTGGGTGAAGAAGTTGGTTATGCTATCAGGTTCGAGGACTGCACTGGACCTGATACTGTAATCAAGTATATGACTGATGGTATGCTTCTTAGGGAAATTTTGATTGATGAAAGCCTCTCCCAGTACTCTGTTATCATGCTTGATGAAGCTCATGAGAGGACGATCCATACTGATGTCCTTTTTGGTTTACTCAAGCAACTCTTGAATCGAAGACCTGACCTTCGGTTGATTGTTACATCTGCCACTCTAGATGCTGAGAAGTTTTCTGGTTATTTCTTCAATTGTAATATCTTCACCATTCCTGGGAGAACCTTTCCAGTTGAGATCATGTACACAAAACAGCCGGAGAGTGATTATTTGGATGCGTCATTGATCACTGTGCTGCAGATCCACTTGACAGAACCTGAGGGTGATATTCTTCTCTTCTTAACTGGTCAGGAGGAAATTGATCACGCTTGTCAGTCCTTGTACGAGAGAATGAAGGGGCTCGGGAAAAATGTACCTGAGCTAATTATCTTGCCTGTTTACAGTGCTCTTCCTAGTGAAATGCAGTCAAGAATATTTGATCCTGCTCCTCCTGGGAAGAGGAAGGTGGTGGTAGCTACTAATATTGCCGAGGCATCTTTGACTATTGATGGTATATTCTATGTCATTGATCCTGGATTTGCAAAGCAGAATGTGTATAACCCGAAGCAAGGGCTTGATTCACTTATCATCACTCCCATCTCGCAAGCATCTGCTAAGCAACGAGCTGGACGTGCTGGTCGTACTGGACCTGGGAAATGTTATCGACTCTATACTGAGAGTGCTTATCGTAATGAGATGTCTCCTACTTCCATACCAGAAATACAAAGGATAAACCTTGGGTCTACTACACTGCAAATGAAGGCGATGGGTATCAATGATCTACTTTCTTTTGACTTTATGGATCCTCCTTCACCCCAAGCTCTAATATCTGCCATGGAGCAGTTATACAGTCTAGGGGCCTTGGATGAGGAGGGGCTTCTGACCAAGTTAGGCAGAAAAATGGCAGAATTTCCGCTCGATCCTCCTATGTGTAAGATGCTCCTCGCAAGTGTCGACCTCGGATGCAGTGATGAGATTTTAACAATCATTGCTATGATTCAGACGGGGAACATCTTTTACAGGCCCAGAGAGAAGCAAGCACAGGCAGATCAGAAGAGGGCGAAGTTTTTTCAGCCTGAGGGAGATCATCTCACACTTCTTGCTGTTTACGAGGCATGGAAGGCGAAGAATTTTTCTGGACCATGGTGCTTTGAAAACTTTGTCCAGTCGAGATCTTTGAGGAGGGCGCAAGATGTGAGGAAACAACTTCTCACCATTATGGATAGGTATGGTATCTAAACTTGGATAAATCATTATATTGTAGGAGGCTGATTTTTCTTTTCTTTCTCCAAGACACTTTTACCTGGCATAAATCTTTGTTATATCAAATAATATCTTACTAGATTTTATTTCACGGAAACCTGGAGAGCATGATTCATCAGTTAAACCACACTGGATTGCAGTATAATTAGGTGTCTTTGATCATGCTTCACGATCTGAGAACTCCTCTGTCATAACTTATTAGAAGTCTTCAACTAGGAGGAAAAGTTATAGTTTGTTCCCAGCTCACTGTCACCTCTTTAAACACATTGATTAAAATTTCTTCGTGTGGCCGTTTACTGTCCACACCTATGATCTTGACAGATATTTGTTTTAACTAAAAATTGTTCAGACTAAAATCTTGTTGTTGTTTTGCTCATTCTGTTATACCATTTTCTCCCTTTTTGTTGCTTCTTGGGTGGATTGGAAGTTATGTATTATTGTATTTGGAAACATAGCTAAACATAGCTCTCTTTGGAATTTCAGGTATAAGCTTGATGTGGTGTGTGCTGGAAAGAATTTTACCAAGATAAGAAAGGCAATTGCAGCAGGATTCTTCTTCCATGCAGCTAGAAAGGATCCCCAGGAAGGTTACAGGACACTAGTCGAGAACCAGCCAGTTTACATCCACCCAAGCAGTGCTCTTTTCCAGCGTCAGCCAGACTGGGTGATCTACCACGAGCTGGTAATGACTACGAAGGAATATATGCGCGAGGTAACAGTCATTGACCCTAAATGGCTAGTTGATTTGGCCCCAAGATTCTTTAAAGCTGCAGATCCCACAAAGATGAGTAAAAGGAAGCGACAGGAAAGGATTGAGCCATTGTATGATAGATATCATGAGCCAAATTCATGGCGTTTAAGTAAGCGCCGTGCATGATTTTGTACCGTTATTTTCATCTTCTGATTTAACCTTTCAAGTAACAATCAGAGTGGAGTAATTTGTAAAAGATGATGTAGCTGGACTTTTAATGTTGTATTCATGTCCCTCAAGTTAGTAACACTGACACTCCCAGTTTTGTACATTCTTTGATTTTTACATGCCCATTCTCTTAAACCAGAGAGGTGCTTGTTGTTCCCTAAGTTTGTGGAACATGAATGTATGTTGTGGTTTTTTAGATTAAATTATTAGCAGTGTGAGGCAGTTTCTTTCAACCCCATGAAAAAGTAGCTTATACTATGTGTTCTGTATTGTGGGAGGTGAGTTTTCTTTCACATGTATATTGATTGGCAGATAACCAAGGAATTTCAAGGCCACCAAACACCTCAACAAGGACATTTCACCATTCAATTTCTCCTTCATCTCTTGCAGTAGTAAAGTTTTGGTTGGGGGACGACTTCCTCCTCCTATTCAATTTCTCCTTCATTCATCATCTGGTAGCTGTCACTACTTTGTCTATAAAAGAAGACCTGCATCTCTTTTGAAATATCTCTCTGTCAATTTTAACCAAAATTTTTACTTCTGCATAAGAAGAGTTCATTCTTTTACTTCTGCAGTGTCAATCTCTTCTTGTCTCTGTATGTATGTTTCTAACATTATCTTGCTATTGCCATGTTAGCTGAAATCCAGTGTGTGGAACTGTCAGCCTCTTCTTATTCATTTGTTGCTGGTCTGTGCTTAAAATTTTCTTTTCTAAACTATATATAAATTCTGTTTTCTAGACTTGGGATTTCAGCAAAACAGGAGAATTAAGAACAACAAGCTCAGATGTTGGAGTAATTTTGTTAGAAGTTGTCTTGATAATTATTGGTACGAGCAGACTCGGAAAACGCAGAGCTTTTTTGTTTGGTTGAAGGTGATTACGATCCTTGTGGTGCTGTTGTCCTATAATTTCTTCCAAGGAGGTCGAATCAAAGAGCTTAAAGCAGAGATTCTTGGTTTGAAATTCACCTGTTCCACAAAACCTGCATGATCCTGTTTACCCAACTTGAGCGCATAAACGTAGCAGATAACCAATTTTATGAGTCTGCTTGCATCAAAAAGAGAATACATCTATGATGATGCTATTCTTCGTGTAGTATACATATGATCGGACTCGGATACCCTTCTTGCATTTTGCTAAAGTATACTGTTGAAAAAAAAAAAGAGGTAATGGCTTCGCCCAGGTTTGAACTGGAGACCTTCAGTGTGTTAGACTGACGTGATAACCAACTACACCACGAAACCTTCGTTGTCAAAGTTTCCGAAATTTTGTATTATGTATCAGTTTGACAAAAGCTATTAGGTACCTAACCCCGGATTGGATGCATATAATATATATACAAACTTTACCGAGTGTCAAGTATAAATGACAATCCAAATTTTAAATCATTGTCAAAATTTACCGGACAATTCCCATTTACACATTGAACCTTCTTTCTTCCGCCATTTGTTGTTTGTTCAAATGACTTGTATATATTCTTTTTTCAAACTTCTTTCAATTGCATTCATTGAATTTGAATTCTAAAACCTAACACATGCATCACTGACTTTTCTTTTCCCATTCCTAATATGCATTCAACATCACTGGGCCCATCCTTGGGGTGTCTTTCCCATTTCCTTAAAAGTGAAAGCTTTCTTTCTTCTGCCATTTGTTTGTTCAAATGACTTGTACCCAAACTTGTTTCTTCTTTTGGTTTCTGCCATTGAATTTGAATTCAAAAGCCTAACACATGCATCGCATCACCAACTCTGTCAGTCAGTATTAACTACTCACTGACTCTTCTTCTATCCCAGTACTCCTAATATGCATTTAACATCTCATACCAAACCTTGTTGCCTTAACTCTAGCTAGCTACCTTCATTATCATAATCGTCTATCTAGCTGTAAGTGTAACTACTTGTCTATAAAACAAGACCGACCACCACCTTAGAATTATTACACTAACTCCTTCATCATCACAAGACTTAGAAAAAACGCTAAAACTTTCTTCATTCAACTCTGAAACAACCATTTTTTATCTCTCAATTTTCACTTTTCATTTCAAATTCCTTGAAGTAATTTTGCATGATTTCAGTTCCGTCAGTTAGGTTGCTTGATTTTCTTTCGATAATCATTCATATTTCAACAACATATCCTCTTAGATTTACCCGGCCAGTTTCCGGTTCTCAAACATCCACTGCGTAAGAATTATCTATGCCTTTTTTTTTTAAACAAATTATGTATGCATTTCTGCAGTGCTTGTTGAGTTCTTCATAATTATGTTTGTTTCGAGTCTCAATATCTAGTGCATACTCCTGTCTGTATGTCTCTTACTTTATATTGCAATTTCCATGATGTTTACTGAAGTATGCATGCTAAGATCTTGTTGATAGATCAATCAGCAGCCTCTAATGCAAATTTTTTCTTTTGTGCATCTTTTCTAGAATCTAGACTTTGGATTGCAACAAAACCGACTCAAGGGCGAAATGCTGGGTTATTTAGCACCAAAGATGGGGACAAGAAAAGGAAAATTAGGAAGACCAGATGTCCTTGTATTTTTGTTAGCAATTGTCTTGATAGTTGGTATGGGCGAACTTGGAAAACGCAGAGCTATTCCGTCAGTGTATTGTAGATGATGATCCTTGTGGTGCTATGGTCCTTATTTTTTTTCCATGTAATAAGGATCTAGGTCGTCAAATCCAAGAATAGAATCTCTGGTTAAAAGGTATCGGTTCCACTAACGATGAACCATCTCTACCGATGACCAATTCTACGGAAGTCTACAAACACTGGACGGATTATCTAAGTTATTGGTCTTCATCATGTAATATATGTATGAGCGGACTCGAAATATTAAGCCAAAGATTGCATTTTACAGTTTTACTCTTCTTGCATTTTGTGGAGTCCATGACAAGCACCTCAAACCAGAAAATAAAACTGCGACCTAATAGTCTTTATATTGTGACTATAATATGCTCTATGATCCCTTTACATAAAATCTACCTTTGCGTCCAAAGATACTCTTGCTAAGTGATCCAAAAAATGCCTCATTAACAATTAAAAAACTCGTGAGCCAAAATATTGCCCTTTGTGATTGTGTCTCAATATCTACGGTAGTGGTGATTTTTTTGAGTTGGCTGGAATTAGTGGGCTTGCCAAGAAAATGGTTGAGACGAAAAGAGATATAGTATATCCTCTTGTTTACTTGTTGATCACATTGTCTTTGATATTGCCGGTTGCTACAGCTATCGTTGGAGCCGAAAAAGTTTTCCGCTATGAAGATAGTGAAGAATCGTTTGCGAAGCCGTATTGGTGATGAGTATTTGAATAATTGTTTGCTCACATATATCGAACGAGAACTTTTCCGCAGTATTAGCAACAACAAGATTAGAGAACGGTTTCAAGGTATGGCACCACGTCGCGGATATTGTTGAGTATCAAATGGCAGTTCGCTTATATTGGTAAAGCATACATGGTGTTTTTTGAGTAACAATACTACATATAAGGTTGTTTTTTTTGTTTTTTTTTGTGGATTTGAGACATTTCTACACGATGCATATAAAAAACATAGAGAAGTACATGATCAACTGGATAACATGTCTCTTAGTCTTATGGTGTATATTTTGTTGTTATTAAACACTACTAGGTGTTGCAATATAATAATTCAATGAACTTTTTTTGTAATTGAGCTCAAAACATCACTTAAAATTTGTTTATTCTCTTATAATTGAGTTCTTTTTATATATAATCATATTGTCCGTCGAGGATGCATGTATTTTTTTTACTAGCGGGTTGATCTTATGGAGGAGACTAATATATTACGATCACCGGAGTCTGGAGGCTAAAATTGGCACATAACATTCTAAAAAAGGTACGGATAATTTTCACATTAATGATATCTACCTCGTGCATGTTCACCTTAACCCAAAATGTTCACCTTAATATTAACTATAACATTTTGACGTGATTTTAAATTTTTACATTTTGAACAATATAAAACTTTTTGGATCGACAAATTACGTTCACATTTTTAACCTAATAACTAACCCTAGAAGCTAGCCAAGCACAAAAAGGTTGAGGCTCCTACTAATAGTATTTAGAGCACTACTATTCAAAATGACACTAAAAAATATTCAATCTCCGACCACCAGAGGACCAAGTGCCAAGCATAAATTGACAATCCAAATTTTAAATCATTGAACTGAAATTCTAATAATCTATATATCTAAGCAAATGACTCACTTCCTAAATTTTAGATGATTAGTCAATTTCTCCTTCCACTAATAGTACCGTAGTAAATTTTTTTCTTGGAAGCTGCATTGGTGTCTGGTGGGGGGCCAATGGCCTATCCTGGGGTATTTTTACCATTTTCTTTAAAATGAAAAGCTTTCTTTCTTCTTTCTTCTGCATTTGTTTTGTTCAAATGGCTAGTATTCTACTTACAAACTTGTTTGGTTTTGGTTTCAATTGCATTCATTGAATTTGAATTCAAAAACCAAACACATGCATCAGTACCAACTCAGTCAGTATTCACTACTCACTGACTCTTCTTCTATCCCACTCTTAATATGCATTCAACATCTCACACCAAACCCTCCTCCTGTCTTAACTCTAGCTAGCTATTTTCATTCATTATCATCATCTATTCTTCTATCTGTAGATTGTCTATAAAACAAGACCATCACCTTACAATTATTACACACCATCACCTTCATCATCATCATCATCACAAGACTTAGAAAAAAACGCTAAAACTTTCTTCATTCATTCAACTCTGAAATAACCATTATTTTATCTCTCAATTTTCACTTTTCATTTCAAGATTCGGCCAGTTAGGTTCCTAGATTTTGCATGATCTCAACAACATATCCTCTTAAATTTTCGGTTCCTGAAACAAGATTTTTCTGCAAGATTTGGAACTAAGTAAGAATTATTTATGCATTTCGCTTTCATTGTTTTCTTCCCGCAGTGTTTGTTAAATTAAACAGCAGCCTCTTATGCAATTGTTGAATAACTATAATTCTTTTTTTAGTGCATCTTTTCTAGACTTTGGATTGCAACAAAAACGACTCAAGGGCGAAATGCTGGGTTATTTAGCACCAAAGCCGGGGACAAGAAGAGCAAAACTAGGAAGACCAGATGTCCTTGTATTTTTGTTAGCAATTGTCTTGATAGTTGGTATGAGCGGAATCGGAAAACGCAGAGCTATTCCATCGGCGTATCATAGATGATGATCCTTGTGGTGCTGTGGTCCTTTTTTTTTTTCCGTGGAAGAAGGATTAAGGTGGTCAAATCAAAGTATAGAATCTCTGGTTTCAAAGGTACATATTCCACCAACGATGAACCATCTCTACCAATGACCAATTCTATGGCAGTCAGAGCTTCTATTGTCACTGGTCATTATCTAAGTTATTCATCTTCATGTAATATCCTTATGTGCGGACTCGGAAAATCAAGCTGATGAAAAGCATCTTACTCCTCTTGCATTTTGCGGACACAGTTTTGTATGTTCTTTGTTTGTTGTTGTCTTTAAGTTTGGTTTTCATCTCCTGCTTCTCCCAGCAGTTTAGGCCATTAATTAAGTTCATTAGAATAGGAATGGTGGAGTCAAAAAATGAGTATAAATTGTTAGGCAGTTTCTTTCACCATCCAAATTTTAATGCAGTTGCAGAAGTTTACTTAATTTGGGAGGGAGGAGGGCACATGAAACAAACACTTTTAGTTTCTGCTAAACTCAAAACAAAACTACCATCAAAATTTTAAATCATTGTCAAACTTTACTGAAAGAGTGAATGCATCTCGGGGAAGTTGTACTGGTAAAAGAAAAAGGATAATGGCTTCGCCCAGGTTTAAACTGGAGACCTTCAATGTGTTAGACTGACGTGATAACCAACTACACCACGAAACCTTTGTTGTTTACTAACAAAAGTTTGATTTCATACTTTTAAAGAAAGTACATCACAACAAGTATATGGTTTGCTGAAAATAGATTGAACTAATCTAGACCCTGGACTGAGAATGGTTAATGTCATGAGCCAGTACTGTGATGACACCTAAGAGCTAGTTGAGTGGTTGAACTCTCTTGGAAGTTATGGGGCGGGCAATGTCCCAATCCTTACCATTTCCTTGGCAAAAGACAACTGAAGAAAATGAAAGCTTGATTTCTTCTATCTACCGATAAAATATTATAAAGTATTATTCTACTTTCAAACTTGTTGCCTCTTTTGGTTTGAATTCTAGTCTAAAACGCAACACTGGTTCTTCTTACCCCAATATCTTATACCAAACCCTCCAACTCTAGCAGTGGCTACCTCCATTATCAGCAGCTATTTGTCTATAAAACAAGACCTATTATCTCAGGCTTTTTTGTAATATTTATCAGTCAATTATTTTTCACCTTTGCTTTCCGTTCAAGATTTTCTGACGCAATTTCTTGTATATTTATATCTCAATAACATTTTTTCCTCAACTCAATTTACCCGGCCAGTTTTTGGTTCATGAAACCAAAACAATTTCTTCTTTAAAGTATATCAGTCAAGATTTTGTTGCTAGATCTGGAACTGAGCTTCTCAACAATCCGCTACGTAAGATTTATTTTGTCTTTTTTTCTGATACAAATTACTTACCGGGCGAGATTGGGCTATACCCAGATTAATTGGGGTATACCCAAATTTAAATGGACATTTGCCCTTACTAAGGGGAGGCCAAAATGTGGTGAGTTTACCTTTTTACCCTTTGTCTAATTAACCCTATTACTTAAACTAATAACCCTATTACTTAATCTAATAATTATAAAATTGAAAACTTAACCAAACCGTTAATATTTTCTTAATCTTCTCTTCTTCTTCTTCATCTCATCTAAAAATTGAAGAGTTTGATTATCCTGAAAAATGGTTGATTCCAAACGATCAAGAGATAACATAGATTCAACAGGAAGTATCAAAAGATCCAAATCAGAGAAAAAATGTAAGGGAAAAGATGGAACTAGTAAACCCGAAAGTTCAATCCCCGAGAATGTTGAAAACAACCCTCCTCCGGTGAAAAGAAGACTGTAAGTTGATTTCTAAACTCAACCCAATATTGTTTGGTGTTTTTTGATTGTTAGATTAGGTTAGAAACTGAAAAATTAGAATTTCAGGGTTTTTGGCCGGCATGGTCGATAGTTTAACATCATGCCATCTGCTATTGTTTCTTAAGCGCCGGCGTTGTATGGGGCTGAATAACCTGCCGGCGTTTCATATCAGCCATGTCGATTGTTAGACAATAACCAGGGTCGGCATGCAATACCAACAACATCATGCCCGCTTATTTGTAGCCGGCATTGTATTGTACTTGTACCTTGCCGACTATAGGCATCAGAAACTTGATATTTTTAAGTTATAGCCGGCATTATGATTTAATACAACACTGCCGGCGTTGTTTTGGTCGGCTAGGTGAATAATTATTACCATGCCGGCCACCTATTGGTCGACAATTTATATATTATATACCTTGCCGGATATTGGATGACCAAAACCAAATTTCAATGTGTAACAATTTTGATCTCTTATTTGTGTTCAACAATGTTGTTTGTATTTATATCTCTTATTTGTGTATTGCTTAGGTTCCTAGAGGAAAAAAAGAAGATATACCTTGTTCGGTTACTCCAGAAGAGCTAGTAGAATATATTGACGCAATTTATCCCAATGTAGAAGATCCTAAAGATGAAACTGAAAAGAATTGCCCTGTAAGAAAACTATGTTTGATGGGTAAGGAAGATCCTGTAGACTTTCTAAGGTTTATGAACAGTCCTAGCAATCCCCTCAACTATGTTGAATGCACATCATCAGATGAGGAGGAAGAAAAGGAGGTTGATCCAAGGACCTTTTTCAGGGCATCTGACTTTTCTGGAGTGAACCCCTATTACAATGATGCCGGTGACTACATAGGTCTAGGTAAGGGAAAAGCAAAAGCTGATGCTGGTGAAAATGCTAGTGATGGGGAGGAAGATAACAACAATGAGAAGGATCCTTGAAATTGTTAAACTTTATTATGTTTTACTTGCTTTAGAAATTTAGATTCTGGTTTGAACTATTATATTGTGTTTTGAACTCTTAGATTGTGGTTTTAGACTTGTTAAACTTATTTTAATTTTCAGTTTTAGTTTCTTTAGAAATTATTATTCTGTTTATGAAGTAATAGACAAAGTACTGGAGGCCGGAAAGGTAAGAAATCTATACCTTTCCGGCGTAAATGTTAGTTGCACCTTTTAGGTATAAAGTACAACCCATTGAATGCTCAACGGCTAGAAATTTCTAAATCAAGATATTAGGTATGGTGTTATTATAAAAGCATTCCCAAATTCATCTTCAACCTTGCATAAAGAATGGAAGTTTCCAAACCAAATATTTGTAGTCTTTGTACACTTAGTGGTCATTTTGCAAACGATTGTCCCTTTGAAGGAAGCAAATGCACTATTGAAGGTTGTAAGGGATTCTTATTTCTCATGAAAGATGCAATAGGAGGTGTATATCAGGCGTATTCTTCAAAATGCACTTGTTGTGGGTTTTTCTATTGGATAGATGAGCGCCTAGCTCCGTATGAAGATGAAGTTGCTAAAATCAACCTTCTACCATGCACAGATCCATATTGCGACGGTAAGATGAAGCTAATTACCTCTCCTAAGAAATTGTGTAACGAAAAAAGATAATATCTATGTCCCAAATGTGTTAGGGTTAAGTTTTTAACGTTTGTATGCTTTAATTAAGGTTTGTATCCGATGTATAGTCGGTGATGTTCTAAATATAGGCTTATAGTCGGCATTATCCGAAATTAAAAGCCTGCCGAAGGTTGTTCTGTCGGCATGGATATTATAATACACATTTCCGGCTTGATAACATTCATGAACAATTTTTGAGTGAGCTCTTAGACGGCATGGTTATCCTTCAACACAATGCCGGTGCAATTAAAGCCGACAACTTGGAAAAAGCTGGAACATGACGGCCTGATAGAAAAAAACATCCAGGAACAATCTTTTTAAGGGAGTTATCTGCCAGCATAGTGAATTTCAAAAACATTGCCGGCATGGTAAACGCTGGCATTTTGGTAAAAGCAATACCTTGCCGACCATATGAGGCAGCTTTTTCCTTTATTGTCATGCATTGTGGCCGGCAGTTTGATGAGATAATACCGTGCCGACCCGGGGAAAGCCGGCAGCGTTGTGTAATAAATATGATGCCGGCAAGTTGAAAATACATCCAAAAAAACACATCCATTTAATTCATTTGTAGCACTCCAAAGTACATTACGCAAAACACGCATGCGATTACAAAAGTACTCCAAAAAGTATGAATGTTTTGTCTAGTACTCCATTGTACACTACACAAAAAGCTTCCTTATTCCTTATTCCCTAATCATAATCACACCTCATTCAAATCTATTGGAAGGATTTCATTCAAATCTATTGAACCTCCTTTAGTCAAATCTATTGGACATTTCCTAGACTCATCTATAACATTCCAAAAGGCCATGTTGTCCTCATAAATTTTCATCCATTCCTTGCCCTTGTTGTCTGTGAACTTCTCCCATAAACTAAACCTACATAGAGGAGGTAATGGACATTCATTATTGAGATGTAGACCAATAAAATGATTTTTATCCACCAAAGCAATGACAATTCTTCTATGCTTGAGTTGGTTCACGCAAACCGCATGTTTCAGTGCAAATGCTATAGATAGTCCCTCACTAGAGAAATGTACCACGCAATTCCACGTATCCGCCAATAGATGGCCACACTCTAGCATTCTCAACCAATGCTCCCATTTGATCGGTGCATTTCCCTCCGGGCCTTTAACACTAGTTAGCAAACCTTTGAAAGTTGCTTCATTCTCCTCCATGGAACCTTCTAGCATCATTGAGATATGGAACTCTTTGTCATTTTCTAGTTGAGCGGCCATCTTCTTTCTAATGTATTGGCATTGGGTGAGATTCTCTTCAACCGCTCCACTTAGGTGTCCCAATTTTTGCGAGATAACGTGAAACCCACAATTTTCATCTTTCGGAACATCGTTGGTACCAGTCACGAAATCTTAAATAATTGGAGGGAGTTGCTTGCGATACTTTGGCAACACCGGTTGTACTACCTTATTTGGACGACCTCAACATCTCCTTGGCTTGCTTTACTCTCAATAGGTAGAGTTCCATTTGTATTCAAGTTAGAGACCGTTGGTGTAGTTGAATCCTTTATTGGACGACCCCTTTTATTTCCAACAAATTACACGCTTGCTTGACTCTCAAGAGGTAGAGTGCCATTTGTATTCAAGTTAGAGACCGTTGGTGTTGTTGAATCCTTCCTTGGACGACCTCTTTTCTTTTTTGCGGGCTCCTCATTGTATTGCGCCTCGGTATAAACATGTACGGATGGATCGCACTTTGTACTCAAATGCTCTTTAATGTTTTTCTTTTTGGATTGATCACTATTTGTACTTAAAAACTCTTTGATTTGTTCTCTTTCGGATTGATCTTCATCGCAATTTGTACTCAAAAACTCTTTGAGTTGTTCTCTTTCTTCCGCCTTCGTCTTTTTGGTAGTTGGTCTACCATTAGGATCTTGTTTCTCCGGTTCTTCAAGTTCTTCCATAAAAGGGTAAACAATCGGCATCAACTTGTCCTTCATAGTTTGTTTATCCAACCTATTCAACGTGGGGTACTTATCGAGGATTATTTTCCCAAGATCCATGTCGCCAAACTCTTCACCGGGATCTTCTCTTGGAGCCGGTTTGAAAGATAATTGCTTCCAATAAGGATCGATATCATCAATAGGAATGGGAGTTTTATACCTACCAAGCATATGACGACATGGAAGTCCGATAGCCTTCATTATCCTACACTTACAAGGAGTGTTCGGGTCATCAAACTGATTATACTTTTTAAACAATGCGAGATGTTTCATCATGAAATGTATTGCCCAATGCGAGACGTTTCTATGTATACCAACAAGCAACCAATCATCCTCCATAAACTCCTTCAACTTTCGGAAGATACTTTCTTGGAATTATTTTTTTATCTTGTCGATATCATTATTAGTGTACTCATGGATAGCATGTTGTACCGTCACAATCCCATTTTGACTCATGAAAAGTAGACTTTTTAGTCTCCCATGAGCTTTCTCTACCATACTTGTGGACTCAAGTTTGAAATGTTTATAGTGGTAGGTAAAATCATACACAAACCTCTCTTTGTGTGGCGTCAACCATTGCCTCTTGCAATATTCCACCACTTTGGGGTATTTAGTGCCCCAATCATCCTCTAACTCCTTCAAGTTTATCTCATATCTTTCCACACTCATCGAACAATACAACTTATCCCACGCTTTCATGAATAACCCAAACTTGATCTCACCTTCTTTTCATTATTCGTGTTCTTTCTTCTTCTCTTCCTCTCTCTCCTCTTTAGTTAGTTTACTAAGACGTTCATCTTCCTCCTATTCACGTTTAGTACCTTTATTTGCTTTTGGATTTTGGATATGATTCCTACAATTCTTTCTAAGATTGCATTGTATATGCCAAGTGCAAAGGAAATTTTGTGCATTGGGAAAGACTATCCTCACGACGTTCATTATTGCTTGCTCATTGTCGGTGACTATAACCCCCGGAGTTTCGTCTTTGTGGTAGAGAAGCTTCAAAGTTTCCAATGCCAAAATATAGCTATCATCCTTCTCCCGATCCATAAAACACCATGCCACCGTGAACGATTTCTTATCCGAGGTTTGTCCTACAATGTTCAACAAAGGCATGTTGTACCTATTCGTCTTATAAGTACAATCCATGAACAAAACTTGGTAAAAGCAACGCGCCAATTGAATCATATCGGGTGCAAAGAAAAATACGATCCACTTTCCCATCCGATGACTCATGGTGTCTCACTGTGTAGTTGTATTTGTGTGCCAACCATTGTGATTCTTCCATCACCTTTCCTCCATCCCATTCAATTATTTTAATGGTTGCCTTAGCCGCATAAATTGTAGACAATGAAGAGAGGTTATGCGGGTCGTCCCTCTTGAACCTACGAAGGAGCTTGCTTGGTTTAATTCCCCAACTTGTTCTTACTTGTTCGAACTCGTGCGGTTTCAACTTGGCAACTTGATAGTTCCCAACAAGACTTTGCGGAACTTTATGGTTATGCCAACCAACATCAACTCTACTCATTTTCCACATGCTATCGATTTTTTATTTCCTCCCAAAAATAATCTTGAATGGGCATTCACACTTCTTAGACTTCGTCTTGTACACCCTAGTCGTATTCTTATCATACACATAACCCTTTCTCTTGTGACTTTCGTCCGGCGATCCATAACACTCGCATACCATTTCAAACCGCGTAGATTTTTGTTGGGTGTTTTTCACTAGAACGCACATCTTCTCTTTTGCTTTCTCAATAATCCAATTTACCGCGTCCTTTTTGTCCTTCCATTCCAAATCATTAGCATAATGTTCTAAGTATCGGACGCCTAATTTTCTGAGCTTGAGGCTGATCCGCCATAGGTACCAATGCCACAATCTACAAAACATCAAAAGTGTAGTTAATATGTATTACCACGGTCGGCATGATCGACATATAAAACACTGCCAGCAAAAAAGGCCGGCACGTAAGAGAATATAAACAATGCCGACATAGAAACAGCCGGCACTGTCTTAAAACTTGAAAATGCTGGCATAAGCATTTTCAAGTAATGGCTCCTATGTTTCAAAAAAATGGAAGTCGGCAAGGTTCAAATTTTATACACTGCCGGCGTGGTACTGCTCATGAAAAGTCGGCACCTTCGGCAAAGTAGAACCACGCCGGCCTTAAGGGCCGGCATGATCGACAAGCGTTGACCTTGTCGATCCTGTACAACAGAAGTGAAAGAAAAAAAAACCAAAATCGATCATTTGCATGGAAAAATCACAATCCTAACCACCTAGGTTGTCTACCTGATTACTTGCTGCTCCATTATCTTCTTCTTGGTCATTGTACTTTACGTTTGGCTCGAGACATTCATCACTTCCATACCCATTTTGAGTTTGAGGAAAATAAAAGTGAGGATCATGCAAATAATCCATTCGATCATGGTCTGGTAGATCATCATACAAGTACGAATCTGTAGGAGGAAAGTTAGAAGGCTCCCCCACTTCAAGAGGGACGTTCATTATTGCTTGCTCATTGTCGGTGACTATAACCCCCGGAGTTTCGTCTTTGTGGTAGAGAAGCTTCAAAGTTTCCAATGCCAAAATATAGCTATCATCCTTCTCCCGATCCATAAAACACCATGCCACCGTGAACGATTTCTTATCCGAGGTTTGTCCTACAATGTTCAACAAAGGCATGTTGTACCTATTCGTCTTATAAGTACAATCCATGAACAAAACTTGGTAAAAGCAACGCGCCAATTGAATCATATCGGGGTGCGCAAGAAAAATACGATCCACTTTCCCATCCGATGACTCATGGTGTCTCACTGTGTAGTTGTATTTGTGTGCCAACCATTGTGATTCTTCCATCACCTTTCCTCCATCCCATTCAATTATTTTAATGGTTGCCTTGGCCGCATAAATTGTAGACAATGAAGAGAGGTTATGCGGGTCGTCCCTCTTGAACCTACGAAGGAGCTTGCTTGGTTTAATTCCCCAACTTGTTCTTACTTGTTCGAACTCGTGCGGTTTCAACTTGGCAACTTGACAGTTCCCAACAAGACTTTGCGGAACTTTATGGTTATGCCAACCAACATCAACTCTACTCATTTTCCACATGCTATCGATTTTTTCTTTCCTCCCAAAAATAATCTTGAATGGGCATTCACACTTCTTAGACTTCGTCTTGTACACCCTAGTCGTATTCTTATCATACACATAACCCTTTCTCTTGTGACTTTCGTCCGGCGATCCATAACACTCGCATACCATTTCAAACCGCGTAGATTTTTGTTGGGTGTTTTTCACTAGAACGCACATCTTCTCTTTTGCTTTCTCAATAATCCAATTTACCGCGTCCTTTTTGTCCTTCCATTCCAAATCATTAGCATAATGTTCGGAAGTATCGGGACGCCTAATTTTCTGAGCTTGAGGCTGATCCGCCATAGGTACCAATGCCACAATCTACAAAACATCAAAAGTGTAGTTAATATGTATTACCACGGTCGGCATGATCGACATATAAAACACTGCCAGCAAAAAAAGGCCGGCACGTAAGAGAATATAAACAATGCCGACATAGAAACAGCCGGCACTGTCTTAAAACTTGAAAATGCCGGCGTAAGCATTTTCAAGTAATGGCTCCTGTGTTTCAAAAAAATGGAAGTCGGCAAGGTTCAAATTTTATACACTGCCGGCGTGGTACTGCTCATGAAAAGTCGGCACCTTCGGCAAAGTAGAACCACGCCGGCCTTAAGGGCCGGCATGATCGACAAGCGTTGACCTTGCCGACCCTGTACAGCATAAGTGAAAGAAAAAAAAACCAAAATCGATCATTTGCATGGAAAAATCACAATCCTAACCACCTAGGTTGTCTACCTGATTACTTGCTGCTCCATTATCTTCTTCTTGGTCATTGTACTTTACGTTTGGCTCGAGACATTCATCACTTCCATACCCATTTTGAGTTTGAGGAAAATAAAAGTGAGGATCATGCAAATAATCCATTCGATCATGGTCTGGTAGATCATCATACAAGTACTAATCTGTAGGAGGAAAGTTAGAAGGCTCCCCCACTTCAAAATCAGGATTTGAATCACTCATTTCACTCATATCACAAATTTCACAAAAACCCTAACTCCCCCCCCCCCCCCCCCCCCCCCCAAACCTCCTCTACTACTTCATACTAATTCTCTCTCTAAATGATTTCTAAAACCCAACATATAACTAAATCAACTAACTAATCCAATTAATTTAACTAATCTAATAATTTTAGTTAAATTAAAGTTAATCATTGTGTGGGCATTTTAGCCATTTAGAAAAATCTAGGTTAAGGGGTGGCTTAGCTTTACTACAAAATGACCATATTTTGTCTTATTGGGTATACCCCAATTAATCTGGGTATGCCCCAATTAATCCAGGATTACTTATGCATTTCACTTTTGTTCTGTATTGTGGGAGGTGGGTTTTCTTTCACATGTATATTGATTGGCAGATAACCAAGGAATTTCAAGGCCTCCAAACGCTCAACAAGGACATTTCACCATCTCCTTGTGTATTGTAGTAGTTAGGTTTGGTTGGGGGATGACTCTCTCCTACCATTCAATTTCTCCTTCACTCATCATCTGCTATCTGTCAAAACCTGAAATTGACCTGTTCCCCAAAACCTGCATGATCCTGTTCTCCCAACTTGATCAGAATACATCTAAGATGATGCTATCCTTGTGAGCGGGCTCGGAAATTATGCCAATGAAACACATTTTATTGTAAAAAAAGAAAAAAATAAACAATTATGGCTTCGCCCAATTCAAGTTGTCTGAACGTGATTCATTCCTATGGCAGAGCAACCAAATGAAGCATGCCCTGGATTTTTTAATGGCTATCCCCATCCCTGGTTTAAATCAGCAAATTGGTTCGAGGCAGTTTAGTGCGGTATTATGTTATAGACTTGGTATTCCCTTGTTTGAACCATGTAGTTTGTGCCCCTTCTGCAAGAGAGATGGATGCTTTTGGTGACCATGCGATTAATCGTACAAATGAAGTTGGTTTAAAATTTCGACATGATTTAGTACGCGACACGATTGCGGACATCTCCGTTATCGAGCTAGGGTGGCCGCACTAAAGAGGTGGACTTGGGTATGCTTGCGAACAACGGTACTTCTTTGAGACCTATGATGTTCTTGTGCTCAATTGGGACAATGGTCGGACGTTTGCTTCGATGTTACGATTGTGTCGCCTTTTGCTGGGAGTAATGGTCGTACTTTGGAAGGGGGGCAGGCTATCAAGGATGCTGTCAATCGCAAAAATACCAAGTATTTAGAAAAATGCACTGCACAAGGATATGGATTTGGTGCTTTGGCTTTCACTACTCTAGGTGAATTTGGGGACGGAACAACGAGACTTCGTTCAATGCTCAAACTATATTGCTAGTCATGATGCTAATGTGCGTGTAGGTGATTTCCTTTTTTCATAGGTTAAGTGTGGTAGTTCAAAAAGGAGTTGGAGCCCAGCTTGTTGCTAGGCTTCCGACTAGTTTCTTGTCTGAATTTGGAAATTAAATGAAAGTAAAACTTTTAATATCAAAAAAAAAAAAAAAAAAAAATAAACAATTATGGCTTCGCCCAGGTTTGAACTAGAGACAAACTTCAGTGTGTTAGACTGACGTGATAACCAACTACACCACGAAACCTTTTGTTGCTAAAAATCCGAGACCATACATTATGTACTATATGAAAAAGAACCCTTACACTGTATATCAAAACCCAGGTTCACGCAATATATGGCGTAGTGTCTACATTAAGCCAAACTTTACACATTCAGACATTATTTCATACTTTTAGTCATATCTTCACAATGAACAACAAGAATAAACAATGTACAAATAGAATTTTCCAAAGTTATGTGCCAAAATACTTGTTAGGCATCGAACCCCAAACATGTTTTTGAGCGGTTGTGGCATCCATGAGCCAACTAGTTCCGGGAATTTCATCCATCCTCATGCACAGTTGGATGCATATAATTGTTGTAATATACAAACTTGGAGGAAATGAAAATATCAACATCAATTATTGACGCTAAATGGCTAGTTGATTTGGCCCCAAGGTTCTTAAAAGCTGCAGATCCCACAAAGAGAAAGCGACAGGTAAGGATTGAGCCACTATACGATAGATATCATGGGCCAAATTCGTGCCGTTTGAGTAAACATTTTTAACGTTATGTAGAAAGCATCATAGCGGAGTAATTTGTAAAAGATGATGTAGCTGGACTGAGTGTTGTATTCATGTCCCTCAAGTTAGTTACAAAATCCATTTTTGTATATTCTTGGGTTGTTCTATTCAAGGATTTTCTCCTGATCATCCCAGCTGTTGAGGTCATGAAGTTTATTACTCCGTAGTAAATCGTTAGTAGTGAGGAAGTTTCTTAATTTCAGCCCCATGAAAAATTAGCATATAATGTGCCTTTAGGATTGGGAAGAAATTGGGTTTTCAATTGTATATTGTCAGTCTGATAACCAAGGAATTTCAAGGGCATGTGCTGCCACCAAACACCTCACCAAGGACATTTCACCGTCTCCTCGAGTGTTATTACAGTAGTAAAATTTGGTTGTGGGGGATTAATGCAGTTCAAGAAGTTTACTGAATTTGGGAGGGAGGAGGGCACATGAAACAAAGACTTCTGGTCATTAGTTACATTCTTCTAAACCCAAAACAAAAACAAAAAAAACAAACCGACTCTTCTTCGATAAGACAGTAATGGTCATTATCCCCCACCATGCACCAACCTAACAATTTTTGGAAAATTAAGCTAATGAAATTTAAGTACTTAAGTTAATATGCATCCATTGTATTTAGAGGACTACTATGTGAGGTTGCTATTGCATTGCCCAAACCACTTATGCCATTCAAAATTACCATAAGTACCGAGTTTCAAGTATAAATGACCATTATTAGTCGATTTGTCCTTCCACTGGTTTCTTTTGGTGGAAGTTGTACTGGTGGAGGCCAATGACCGATCCTCGGGTGTTTTACCATTACCATTTTCTTGAAAAAGATAAAAAGAATCGAAAATGAAAGCTTTCTTTCTTCTACCATTGAATTTAAAGAAAACCTAACACATGCATCACCTACTCTTCTTACTCTTGTTTCAACATCTCATACCAAACCCTCCTTCCTTAACTCTATCTAACTCTAACTACTTGTCTATAAAACATGACCTATCTCTCTCCTTGGATTTGATGATAATAACACAATTCTTCTATGCACAAACCCTCTTTAACTCCATAAGCTTCATCATCATCACAAGACATACTAGAAAACTCTGAAACGACCAGTATCTTCACATTATATATTATCATTTTTCATTTCAAGATTCGATCACCCAATTTCTTGTATGCTTGCATCATTTCAGTTCGGACAGTTAGGTTGCTTGATTTTCTTGCGGTAAACGTTCATATCTCAACAAGAATTCTTCCTCAAATTACACGGCCTCCAAATTTTTCCAAGATTTTGTTGCTACATCTAGAACTAAAATTCTCAAATATCCACTCCACTTGGTAAGAATTATTTATGCATTTCGCTTTCATTCTTTTGTTCCTGCTGTGTTTGTTAATTAAGTACTTAATAATCATGTCAATCTCTTCTTGTCGCTGTATGTATGTTTTGCATAATCCTGTTTGTCTGTCTCTAACTTTATCTTGCAATTTCCATGTTTACTGAGAGATCATGTGTGTGGAATTGTCAACTTCTTATGCAATTATTGTTGTTGGTCTGTGGCTGAGCTTAGTAGTTTTCGTAAACTTTATATAATTTTTTTTTTTTTTTTTTTTGTGTGTGTATATATGATGTAGACTTGGGATTGCAACAAAAACAGACTTCAGATGGTAGAAAATTGAACAAGAAACGCAACCGAAATTCTTGATAATTAGAGAAATTTTAGTCAAGACAAGTCTTGATAATTATTGGTATGAGCATACTCGGAAATTGCACAGCTTCTAAAGTGAATTGCACAACATCCAAATCATCTTTTGGCCTTCGCTGTGGTACAGAGGCATCCAATTGTATTAAGAGCTTTCCATGTGATTAGATTCCATGACCCAAAAACTCATGCCATTCAAAATACCACCAAAAATTTCAATTTCCTACCAAGTGTTGTCAAGTATAATGAAATGATCATCCAAATATTTTAAATCATTGTCAAACTTTGCAGGCTAAGGCGCATTGCACATTGAACTGGATTTCAAACTTGTTTCCTCTCTTGGTCTCAATTTCATTCATTGAATTTGAATTCTAGTCAACAACCTAACGCATGCATCACCATGGTGCTCACCACCACCACCACCACCACCACCATCGTCATCATTTGAAATTAAGGGCGACATAATAAGAATGTTTTACAATAAATGTTCTGAAGAAATTTTGTATATATCCTTTGATTTTTCCACGCCCAATCAGAGAGATGCTTGTTGTTACCTTATTTTGAGAAGCATGGATGTTTTGGTTTTTGGAATTTTATTCTTTCATCCCCATGAAAATCGTAAAATAGTGTGTCAGATAGCCAAAAACCAAGAAATTCCAAGAAGGATGTGGCAAATGGTATGATGTGCTCTTTTTGATTTCTCTTATTTTTAGAGAGGTTTTCATTGAAGGAGTATGTGATGCTGCCACCAAACACCTCAACAAGGAAATTTCACCATCTCCTCGAGTATTACAGTGGTAAAGTTCGGTTGGGGATTAATGTGGTAGCAGAAGTTTACTGAAAAACAAAATAAACAAACTGATTGTGCTACAAAACATAAATGGTCACCAACCTAACAATTCATTTGATGTCTTTATCTTCTTGAGTAGTACTAAAGCTAACATGCATCCATTGTGTTTAGAGGACTTCCTGCTATGCTGCCCTGTGCTTAGACTCCATTTCCCAAAAAATTATGCCATTCAAATTTCAATTTCCGACCAACTGAGGACCAAGTGTCGAGTATAAATGACTATCCAAATTTTCCCAAATCATTGTCAAACTTTACAGGACAATGCTTATTACACCTTGAACTGAAATTCTAATAATCTATCTAAGAAAATGACTAACTACCTAATCCCTCCTATACCATTGAGTTGTCAATTTCTCCTCCCACTAATACTGCTAAGAGTGCAGTTGTTTTTTCCTTGGAAGTTGTGCTGGTGGTGGTGGGGGATAATGGCCTATACTTGGGTCTTTTTACCATTTCTTTAAATTTTGAAAACTTTCTTTCTTCTGCCATTTGTTGTTTGTTCAAATGACTTGTATATATTCTACTTTCAAACTTGTTTCCTCTCTTGGTTTCAATTGCATTCACTGAATTTGAATTCCAAAACCTAACACATGCATCACCAACCCTGTCAGTCAGTATTCACTACTCACTTACTCTTCTATCCCAGTACTCCTAATATGTATTTAACATCTCATACCAAACCTTGTTGCCTTAACTCTAGCTAGCTACCTTCATTATCACCATCGTATAGCTAGCTGTAACTACTTGTCTATAAAACAAGACCATCACCTTACAATTATTACACTAACTCCATCACCTTCATCATCATCACAAGACTTACAATGTCCCAATCCTTGGTGGTGTTTTACCATTTCTTTGGAAAAAGACAACTGAAGAAAATGAAAGCTTAGTATCTTCTATCTACCTATAAAATAAAAAGTACTATTATAGTCTAAAATTGCATACCAAACTCTAGCCTCCTGCCTTAACTCTTTTAGCTACCTTCATCGTCATCTGCTTAGCCATAACTACTTGTCTATAAAGAAAAAGACCGATCTCCCTCTTCCGAATTCACATTACAATTTTTACACTTCATCATCATCACAAAGAATACCTATATTCTAGACTTGGAATATTTTTCTAAACTACAAATTCTTTTCTTCTGTATCTATTCTAGACTTGGAACCGGCTGGAGGGTGAAATGTTGTGTTATTTAGCACCAAAGCTGGGGGCAAGAAGAGGAAAACTAGAAAGTCCAAGTTAGATGTTTTCGGATTTGTTGGAGTATCTTTGGCACAAATTTTCTTGATAATTATCGGTATGAATGGACTCGGAAAGGCGGATCTTCCTAAGTTTCATGGCAGCAATGACGATCCTTGTTATTTGCTGTTCAGAAACTAGCGTCATGGAAATTAAATCAAAGGCAGATTCTTTGGTTTAAAAGTTCCTCAAAGGATGAACCAGTTATTAATTTTGATGGGTAGCTGTATGAGCGGACTCGGAAAATTAATCTAACAATATGAAACTTAAGCTGTTATCCTTTTGTATTTCCCATCAAATATATTGCATATTACTATTCTTGGTTAATTAAAAGTAGAAAAATGGCAGCACTTCATATATCATGTATGCGCATTTTGATGGCATTGTTGTAACTGAGAACAAAAAATTAATGGCTTCGCTCCCCAGGTTTGAATGAACTGGAGATCTTGAGTCGTTTTTTTTTTTTTTGTCAAAAAGAAAAACTACACCATGAAACCGCTGTGTTTTAACATGTATATTGTCAGTCAAATAACCAAGGAAGGAATTTCAGGGGCATGTTGTGCCACCAAACACCTCAACAAGGGCATTTCACCACGTATTACATACAGTAGTAAAATTTGATTGTGGGGATTAACTAATGCAGTTGCACAAGTTTACTTACCAACTTTGCTAGACGGACCGAGCTTTAAAACAAAGCAGAAACTGGGCTCTCACTGTTTGGTGGGCCCCGGAAGGAGTTAACAGGGATCCGTTTAAAAGAAATGTGGGACCCATTTTTTTTTCTTCTCTCAGCCGGTTTTGGGGTGATTTTTGTGCGGGGTACGTTTATCTTTTTTGTTTACTTAATTTGTGTAAGAAATTACAGCCCTTCTAAACATACTTCCCCTCAAACAACACTAAAACAACAATCTGCTTTTTCTCTCACATTTTTTTTCAGTGGGTCCCGTTGGGCCCCGCGGAGGACAGCAGGGGGTCCCGCCATTGGTTTTGGTTTGTGTCTAGTTGTTTTTGGGGCCGTACACCATGACTTTTTGAAGAAATTAATGGCCATTATCCCACCACCGACCCTACCTAACAATTCGTTTCATGTCCTTATTCTTTATCTTCTCAAGTAGACAAGTACTAAAGTTAAGATGCATCAAAATGGCACCCATTCATTGTCAAAATTTACGGGACAATGCCCACTACACGTTAAACTCAATTTCTCCTTCCACTAATATTACAGGAGTAGTTTTTTTTCTTGGAATTTTTGTAATGGCGGGGGACAGTTTTATCTCTCAATTTTCATCAATTTTTACTTTTTTATTTCAAGTTTCAATCACGGATTGAAGCAATATCTTGTATTCTTGTAGTAATTTTTTATATTTTGGTACTCTTGTAGTAATTTTTCATGATTTTAGTTCAGTCAGTTAATCTGCTTGATTTTCTTGCGGAAATCATTCACATCTGAACAACAACATTTCCTATAACCAAATTTGACGTCAAAATTTTGTTGCTAGATCTGGGTAACGAATAATGGAGCCTGACTTGAGTGTTGTATTCATGTATGTGGGTATAGAATACCGCACACCTGTTTAGCATGCGTACAACTCCTCAGATATCATGCGAAGAAGACCGCATATAACATTTCTAAGATGATGAACCAGATGACGTCACCATATCACGAGTAAAATGTGAAGATCTATGTGGTAGTAAAGAAATCGTGCGGCAATGATAAATCCTTATGCGATATTGACGCACGTCAGATCCGAAATTAGGGTTTTTTTTTTTTTGATAGAAATAAGAAAAACAAACACAGTTATGGAGTGAAAGAACCATCCTGAATCCAGACAAGCGGATCATGGATTGGTCTCCCTCTCATCGCCAGATAAGATAATTCTATATGTTTTTTGGATTGAAGATCCTTACACAAAATGTTACTAAAATTATTCAAAAGCTTTAAAACGGTGTCCATGAGTCTATTGTTTCTCCAGTTTGTAGCTCTCCTGGTTTGTTGCATTGATTTCCTGATGCTTGTGTTGTTTATCAAAAAGTTGAAACTGGTGCACTGAAGTTGTTTTTCCCATTCCAGAGTTTGAATGGAAGCTCGGCAATCTCCTTCTTCCTTGGTATGAGCTCTGACAGTGTTGGCTCTTTGTCCAATAGTTCGCCAAGATTTATCATAAAATATAGAGCCGATCACTGTGAGTTGAGTTCTGTTATCATAGTGAGTGTTAAAAGCAAAAGTGGGCCAACTGTTGTTTAAAATGTGACTAGATGGGGTGTTGGTACCGGGGAGCTGCCGATTAGATATCCGGTGTAACTTAGAGATGGAGTTTAGGTGATTGGTAATTTGAGTACCAGTATAAATAGGGTTTGGAGTAGTGTCTTTGAATACCCAGTCACATCGGGATTTCCAAATAAACCAGGTGATGGTAGCACAAAGTTCAGGCCAATTACCAAGGGGAGTACTGGAAGGAGAAAAGGAGAACCAGGCATTGCACCAGTTAGTGCAACTCTGGTTAGGGGAAGTGGTATTATCAAGTCTCAAGTTACAGCTATCCCAAACCGCTCTAGTGAAGGGACAGTGCATGAAAACATGTTCAACTGTTTCAATAGCATTATTACACAAGGTGCAAGTAGGGTCTATGTGTTGAATGTACTTGGACAGATTTCCACTAAAGGGGAGAATATCGGAGTAGAGCTTCCAGGAAAACATTTGAATTCTAGGTAGAGCATCGAGTCTCCAGATTTTAGAAGCAGTTTTATCAGTAGTCTGAGCCTCATTTTTTGCTAGAATGTTGTAAAGAGATTTAGTGGAGAAGATTCCATCATCATAGTGGTTCCATCTTAGAATGTCCGGGTTGCTGGGATTGGGTTTTATGGCAAGAATACTTCGAACCTGAGAGGAGGAGAAAAGAGAGGAGATGAGAGGGACATTCCAAGAATCACCAATACGCAGATGGGAAACCAAATAAACTCCTCGAGTTTCATCATCCAAACTAGATGGATCAAAAGGTTATATTTGATCAGGTAACCAAATGTCCTTCCTAATGTTAATGCTAAGGCCATCTCCAACTTCCCAGCAACAATGCTCTTTGAGAATCATAAGGCCCTTATGGACACATTTCCAGGCCCAAGAGGTGCCAGAATTGCAAGATGAATGGAAAGGATTAGAGAAAGGAAAATATCTGGTTTTCATGTTTTTATCCCACAAAGAGTTTGGCTGAGAGAACAACCTCCAGGCGTTTTTGGGAATTAGGGAAAGTTTCATTTTCCTCATATCTTTAATTCCAGTACCACCTTTATCCTTTGCCTTGCATAAGCCTTTCCAGGCTTTGTGGTAGAAACCTCTTTTCCTAGTATCTTTTCCCCACCAGAAGTCACGAATCACACCTTCAGCTCTCTTAATAATGGTTTTGGGAAGGAGGAAAGAGGACATTGCGTAAACAGGAATAGATTCAAGGGTAGATTTAGTGAGGATATTCCTACCGGCTGGCGACACATTTTTGCCAACCCAGCCTTTTAGTCTCACTTCCATTTTGTCGACCACATTTTCAAAGCAACCAATTTTGGATTTGTTAGTAAACAAAGGAGTGCCTAGGTATTTGTCGTCTAAGGAGATTTTTTTAACCTTTAAGATGTTGATGATTTTTTTCCCAAAGGAGTTTTTCACTTTGGGGGACAAAAAGATCCCCGATTTGAAGAAATTAATCATTTGACCCGATGTTTTACCATAAGAGTCAAGAGTTTTCAGAAGACATTTTCTATGCTTGATGGTAGCTTTACCAAAAATCAAACAGTCGTCGAAAAAAAGAAGGTGACTGATAGGAGTGCTTTTCTGACAAATTTTAAAACCAGAGATAGTTCCAACATCTTCGGCATTGGAGAGATTTCTAGAGAATGATTCCATACAAAGGATGAAAAGATAGGGAGATAGGGGATCCCCTTGACGTAAACCCCTAGTGGGTTTGAAAGAGGTGCTAGGGATACCATTAATAAGAATTCTAGAGGTACTAGTGCTAACACATTGGAATATAAGTTTGCACCAGGCAGAAGAGAAGCCCATTCGCTTTAAGATAGCCATAAGGAAAGGCCATCCCACCCTATCAAAAGCCTTTGCCATATCGATTTTCATCCCCATGATATAAGGTTGCACTAGGCAGAAGAGAATCCCATTCGCTTTCTTAGCATGTACATCTACCACGAACAAACTGACGAAATGATTTAAATTCCAGAGCGGGTTAGAACGATTAACCTTGTTGTTGGGCAAAGTATCGACAACGACACCAATCTTAGATCCTTTCTTCATGTTCAATCTCAAAGCTGTGTGACTAGTACTAAACGGATGATTTTTTGCCGTTTTGGGATTTTTTTTTGATGTGATTGGATGGGCTCACAGCATCCGAGGTGTATTCCAAGATTTTTAGAGATGAGATTTCATCCAGAGAGGAGCCATATGTATTGAATTTAGGTATAGGATCAAAATTGGGTAGGTGTGTTGGGTCCTCCGTTTTAGTGTTGAAAGTATGATAGTTTTGAGTATGGGTGTAATGGTTTGGGGTGTCGAGATATATTGGAATGATAGTGTTGTTGTAATAATTATGTTTGAAACATATTAGAATATTCTTTTTTGAAGCATGCAGCTCCCACCAAAAGCAAGCATGCGTGTTTCGATCATGGGGTATAGTAAAATAAATGAGTTTCTGCCCACGATGGATATACTTTAGCATGTGGTTACCGTTACTATATTTGGACGTTTTCACTTTCCTTAGCATTTTCCGTAGCATGAATTTGACCATCACATGGGTTATAATATTCTTTTGAACGGTAATGTTTTTATGTTTATATTTGGTTTTGTGCCCAGAAGGGTTGTTGTGATGAGTAAGATGAACGGTTATTTTTTCTGGGTTTTTCACATGGGTAGATGATTTGTTTATGATAAAAAAAACATACGCGTGGGTTTGGATAGGAATATTCATTGCTCGGTTATTGAAGTTTAGGATTAAAGCCTGACAAAGAGGCTTATGACTAGGATAGGTTGTTTCTTTTAAGATGAAACACCGCGTGGCTGTGTACGAGAAGCAAGTGGTGCCGTGGTTGCCTTGTTTTTTGCTGTCCCCTGGGTAGCTGGCATGGCCACTGCTGAACTGAGATTGAAAACCGCTGTGATAATTGGCGTCGGATGGGTCTTCGCCTGAAAATTCAACAGACTTAGAAACCATAGTTACTAACGGATTTAATAAAAGAATTACGCTGGAATTTAAGATGGTAACTATAAAATAAAATAAGTGAGAAAGTTATTAATGGCGATGGGAATGGCGTTTAGATTTATGAAGGTGAGGGGACTAATTGTAGAGGTATTAGGAGTTAAATGGGATCTCACAGGAGTCAATAAGGGATTCGGATAGAAGATGGGTATGAGATATTGAATATCCGATGAAAACATGCACAGGGGCGGAGTTTTCAGCATAGAACAGGGGTACAATCCGGGAAAAGGTTGACGGGGGCATTGAGGCCAGAAACGGAAGCTCAGGGTGAGGCAATCCCTTAAAGAAATAGATATATTGCCGTTAGATTTAGAGATGGTTGAGGTGCAGCTAAGGCCAAGATGGAAGGAGACTATTTCAGGTAGTTTCCATGCGAAATGATTGTGGTGCTTATGTAGTTTCTTTTTTTTTTTCTAGTTTTCCTGTTAATCCTAGAGCTGATGTTCGAATGTATGTCGATGTATCGATTCTGTATGATTTTGGATCTTAAAAGGTTTTGGATGTAGGATTTAGGAAGAGACGGAGTAGATAATGAATGGGTTTGGAGATTTTGGATGCTGGTTAAAAACATGGAGTGTCTGTGGCTAAACTTGTTGTTGTTTTTGGCTTTGAAACCAAAATTTGTATGAGATTTAGGAACTTGTTGAACGGGATTTCTGGTTATTTTGGTTGTGTGTTTGTGAATCATGTTGCTTTCTACTTCGAATTTGCGTTTCTTTATCCATACTTGAGTTTCTGTAGTTTCAATATTTTTGACGAATTTTCTTTTGAGTGACTGTTTCTCTCTCATCATTTTGAGTGACTAAGTTTGTTTGAAAGTGTTGTTCATTAGGGGTTTTATTAGCTGTCCTCCACTATGTAAACTCCTATATAAATATCCGAGCGACCTTATGCGGAGGGAGGTCTTTTGGGAGAATTTAGACAAGATATTTAGGATAGAGAAAAGGTTATTTGCTTCCCATGTTAGGGTTTTCTCATAAACTTTGTATCTAATCTAAAGATTTCAATAAAAGTTCTTATGATTCTTATGATGATTACATAAATTGTCCTAGATTTACTAAGGGTGTGGTTGTGAGATTTATCACAACTACATTTTGGCCCTAGAAACAGCTCGGAATGATAATACCCTGTTGGTGAAATTCTTTAACACAAAAAAAATAAAAATTAATTGACACAAATGGGTGAAAGAAACAACAATTTTCAACAAGTCTAGAGAGCAGATCCAACGGAAGAACAGATGCAGAAACCAAGCAGGTGCTAAAACACAAGATGGACGAAAAGATACAATCAAAATCATCAAAGCAAAAGAAGGAAGCAAGAGAGTACAGTGTAACTCAATAACCATAACAATTATCAACGATTTTCATGCAGGAGTCACATGAAAAATACATAAGCGCGACTTTAAAGGAAGGAAAATCATGACGGTGGGAAAGATATATCCTTTGAAAGAGTCGGAAAAACAGGAAATAACGTTCACAGCAGAAGAAATATCAGAAGAGAACTTTAGACGATCAGACCCCCTAGTGATTACGGTAACCGCAGAACGAAAAGAAAGAAATGAGAACGAGAAAGAATCAGAAGGATGGGCGATAGACAAAACCTTGGTAGATACAAGAAGTTCAGTAGATATCTTATTCTATCACGCGTTCAAGAGCATGGGATACAAGGATGCAGATCTGACGTGAGATTCCATACAATATGATATTGGGACAACCATGGGTGCATGCGATTAAAGGAGTGGCATCAACTCTCCACCAGTGTGTGCGATTCCCAATACCAAGCGGAATAGGAAAAATCAAAGGTGATATAAAGAGTGCGAAAATATGCAGTCAAATAGATGTAAAGAACTATGAAGGATGCGCGAAAAAGCGAAATGATCGATGGAGGGCGAAAGAATTGAAAAATGAAGAAGAACTGAGGATATACATGATAAGAGCACATGAGGGAAAAGTAATACCAAACGAAATCCCAGAAAAAGAAGGTGAACCTATGCATAGTATAAAAGAACCATCACCACTAGGCGAACCAAAAACGAATTTTACCTGAATGGAACCAACAAAAGAAATAAATGTTGGGACAGAAGAATAAACCAAAGATGTTGAAAATCAGAACCAAGATGGGAGAAGAAGAATTAAAAAAATACGAACAACTTTTTGCAGGAATATAAAGACATCTTCACAGGGAGAATGGATGAGATGCTGGGAATAGACCCTTCTGTCGCATGAAATCAGTTGGACATCAACAAGAACGCACGACCATTCAAGCAGAGAATAAGGAAGATATCACCAACATATCACCCTCAAATAGAAGAGGAGTTACAAAAAAATGTTTTATGTAGGAATAATAAGACCAACAAAGTACCCATAATGGATAACAAACATGGTAGTGGTACCAAAGAAGAACAAAGGTATGCAGATTTGCATCGACTTCAGTGACTTAAACAAGGCGTGTCCAAAGGACAGTTTTCCATTACCAGATATTCCACAAATAGTAGAGACAATATCAGGAAATGACATGCTATCACTAATGGACGGATATAAATGCTATAATCAAATTCCTCTGGCTGAAGAAGACCAAGAGCATACTGCTTTTTTTTGCACCCAGAGGATTGTATTGTTACACAAAAATGCCTTTTGGTTTGGAAAATACAGGTGCGACATATCAAAGAATGGTAGAAAAGATATTTTCAAAATGGGTACATACAACATTATAGGTCTATGTTGATGATATGTTGGTGAAGAGTAAAAAAGCTGAAGATCATGTTGCCAACTTGAGAGAAATATTTGAGCAGATGTGGCAATTCAACATCAAGATAAACCCAGAAAAGTGCATCTTTGGATTCGCGTCGGGATTTTTTTTAGGTTATATTGTATCAAAGGAGGGAATAGAAGTCGATCCAGAAAAGGTACAAGCGCGGTTCGTGACATGCCATCACCCGCGACTATGAAAGATATACATAAGTCGAAGATATTGCTAGCTTCATTAGGGAGGTTCATCTCGCACTCATCAGACAAGTGCAAATACTTTTTTAACATCTTAAAGAAGGGGACCAAGTTCGAATGGACAGAAGAGCACGACAAAGCACTGTAAAATATTAAAACTACGTAATAAATTTATCTATTTTGAAGAAAGCAGAGCCAGGAGAAAAACTATTAGTATACCTAGCGTCAACACCGCACGCATTAAGTGTTGTATTACTTTAATTGGATCAAGTGTTGTATTGCTTTGCACGCGTCAACAAGACCTATAATGTGTTGAATTATAATCTTGATACCTACCCCTTCACCTACCCCTTCACCTACCACTTCACCTACCCCTTTACCTACCACTTCACCTACCACTTCACCTACTCCCTTTTGTAATCTATATATATTCACTTCTCTTTGTAAAAGAAATCATCAAAAAAAATAAATCAAATACATTGTATTCTTGTTAACTAAAAAACTCAATCAATGAAACTCTCTATTTTGAATCAATCTTGATATGATATCAGAGCAAGGAGAAGGATCCTTGTATCTAGTGTTGAAACTTCTGCAATGGCAACCCGTCGTCAATACAACATTAAAGATAAGTCTTCCACATGCACTCATTGTAATAAACATGGTCATACCAAAGACAACCACTTTGAGATTGTCGGGTATCCAGATTGTGGGATAAACTCGATCCCAAGAAAAATAATTCCGCTGCAGCAGCACATGTGGTTAGCAATCTAACCTCCGCTATGGAAACAACCAATGGTAAGGTTTTTAATGTTTCACAAGTTGTTCCTAATAACTCATGGATAATTGATTCAGGTTGCACAGACCATATGACTTTTGATTCTAGACAAGTTTCTCCTCTTAAAACATCCATACACAACTCCGTTTGCACAACAGATGGATCTTTGGCTCCAGTAATTGGAGAACAATCATTAAATCTTACTGATACATTGAGTCTAGATTCGGTTTTAGTCGTTCCCTCTCTAAAGTATAATCTATTATCAGTTTCCCAAATTACTAAAGTCTTACATTGTGTTGTTATCTTTTAGCCTAATTCTTGTGTGTTTTAGGAAATCCGAACACGACGGACGATTGAATCAGGGGTTAGAAGAGAAAAGCTATACTATCTAAATTTAGCTTCAAAAATTTCAGAAAGATTATCTATTGCTTTAGTTGTGAGTGGTACTCAGGGGGAGAAGGAGAAATCACAAATTTGGTTATGGCATAGACGGTTAGGGCATGCTTCTTTTGGCTACTTAAAAAGGATATTTCCTAGTCTATTTTCAAAGGTTGATGATTCTAGTTTTCAATGTGAAGAATGTGAACTAGATAAAAGCCATCGTACTTTGTTTCCATCAAGTTTAAACAAAAGTCCAATTCCATTCATGATTATTCATTCTGATATTTGGGGGACGTCTAAAGTTAACACTCTTGGAAGCGCACGATGGTTCGTCACCTTTATTGATGATTTCATTAGGATGACATGGGTTTTCTTGATGAAATCAAAAGATGAAGTGAATAATTTATTTTAGAGGTTTCACAAATTAGTCAACACACAATATAATACAAAGATTCAAGTTCTTCGAAGTGACAACGTAGGCGAATATTTAAGTACTGATTTTCACCATTATTTAAGAGAATGTAGTATTGTTCATTAGACAACTTGTCCTAATACTCCTCAACAGAATGGGGTAGATGAAAGAAAAAACCGTCACTTGCTTGAAGTTATGCGTGCTTCATTAATATCATCTTATATGCCGTTAACTTATTGGGGTGAAGCTCTTACCTCTACAGCATATGTGATCAACCGTACACCTTCCAGCACTATCATTTTTCAGACACCATTTCAAGCTCTCAGTGAGGCAACAGTTTCACCAACAGTTCCAAACTTGCCTCCACACATATTTGGCTGTGTAGTTTTTGTGCACTTACACAAGAACCAACGGATCAAGTTATCTCCCCGAGCTTTAAGATGTGTCTTCGTAGGATACGCTGCAAGTCAGAAAGGATATAGGTGCTACAATCCTCCAACTAAATGAATGTACATCACATTGGATGTTAAGTTTCACGAAGATGTGATGTATTACTTGAAGTCTGAACTTACCACTTCACCTACCCCTTTCCCAACCACTTCACCTACCACTTCACCTACTCCCTTACCTACTCCCCTTTGTAATCTATATATATTCACTTCTATTTGTAAAATAAATCATCAAAAAAAAAAATCAAATACATTATATTCTTGTTATCTAAAAAACTCAATCAATGAAACTCTCTGTTTTGATTCAATCTTGATATAATGCCGCAGAGAAAAATTAGTTAAAGATCGAGAAGCTTATACTTGCATTGGTCTATGAAACACAATAACTAAGAATTTATTTTCAAGCCCACAAAATTAAGGTGCTAGGTACCAATTGAATCAGTGATCAAAAATTCGAAAAGAGCAGGAAGAATAGAAAGATAGAATGCACAAGTTGTCCACTTCGAAATCAAGTATGAAGTACTATCTTCACAAAAATCACAAGTCATCACAGATTTCTTGGCAGAATTTCTATTAGAAGAAGACGAAAATGTAGAAGAAATGATGGATATAGATGACGAAAAAAGGAATCCTAAAGATTTGATAGTAACTCAAACAGATGGGAGATATTGGTGGATAGATCATCCAACTGAGAGAGAAATGGGGTCTGAATAGTATTCATTTTACCAAAAGGAGCAAGAATGGTTTATTCCTTCATATTGGAGTTCGCATCAACCAATAATGAGATCTAATATGAAGCAGTAGTACACGCGTTAAAGATGGAAATTGAAATGAAGTTAAAATAGATTATAATAACAAGTGATTCGCAATTGGTAATACGACGAATACAAGGTTGGTATAGTAAAAATAATCCATCTCTCCAAAAATACAAACAACTCGTGGAAGAGAGCTGTCAGCGAAAATTGAAAATATAACTTGGAAGCATATAGGCAGGAATGATAATCGACTTGCAGAAGAACTGGAATTCACCTCTTCAATGATGGTGGACCCAACTGCGTGGTATATAAAAATAACGATGCCGTACTTCCCCTCAATTAAGAAAGAAGAAAAAGAAAATGCGGACACATTGATGGTGGAAGATACACAAGAAATCCAAACGGGCAAAGACGTAGATTGGAGAACACGACTCCACTTATTTCCGGAATAAGGAGAAATACCAAGAAACATATTAGAAGCACACAAGCTAAAGATTTGAGAGACAAATTATGAATTGAGAGAAGGCGTGCTTGAAAATCATTCCTTGGACCATCACTTAGATGTTTAACGCGAAAATAAGGAATGGAAATCCTAAAGGCACTACACTATGGTGATGCAGGGAACCACAGTGGAGGAAGGTCTTTAGCCTACAGAACAATAATACAAGGGTAATACTGGCCCTACATGTATGAGGATGCGAAGGAGTTATCCAGGCGATGCGAAGAATGCCAACGACATGGAAAGAAGATACATGAACTTGAAACGACGCTAAAATCATCAACAAGCGTATGTACATTTGGAAAATGGGGCCTTGATATTGTAGGTCCATTCATACTAGGAAGTGGGAAAAGGAGATACTTAATAGTGCCAACAAATTACTTTACAAAATGGGCACAGGTGAAAGTGGTGCAACATATTCGAGATCGAGATGTGTTCACATTCACATTTGAAAATATCATTTGCAGATTTGGAATCTATGCAATTAGTCTCTGATAACGGAAAGAAATTTGAGGGAGAGAACATAGAAACACTGCTTAACACGTTCAAGATACAAAGAGGAAAATGCACTCATTTATACCAGCAGAGCAACGAACAAGCTGAGGCAACCAACAAAACTATTTATGATATATTGAAGAAGAAGTTGGAAGGATACAATAAAGGATGGTGCGAACAAGTGCATAATTCAATTTGGGAATACAAAATGACGTGGAAAGAAGCTACAGGAATGTCACCTTTCTTCCTAACATATGGAGTTGAGGCGGTGCTGCCAACTGGACTAATTATTCCTATAACCAAAAAATAAGAATGGGAGAAGAATTTGAACATGGACTTGATATTAACAAAACTTGATGATCTAGAAGAAAATAAAGAATTTGTTTGCAACATATGGATACTTACCACAAAAGGATAGCTCGAGAATATAAAATGCGCATCAAGGTAAGAGAATTCCATTTGGGAGAACTAGTGCTGAGAGAAATACCGCCTTATCATAAAGGAGGAGATGGAAAACTAGAAAAAAGTGGGATGGACCATACATAATAAAGAGGATAGTTGGAAATGGAGCATATGAGTTGGTGGATCCTGAAGGGAGAAGCATGGGTCGCAAAATGGAACATCCATGGAACATATTATATTTGAAAAAATATTATCCTTAAATCATGCGGTAGTAACCGCATCAATAATCAATACAATTACATGTGACTCAAATGAAGTACAGACAGTTGAAGATGCAAAGTTTTTCACACTCAACAAAGAAGTACTAATCAAGAGAATGAATAAATTAATGATTTACCTTATGTATACATAATATATATATATCTCAAGAAAAATACAAAATTAAGACCTTATAATAAGGCCCTCATAGAAGGCAACAAAAGTAAAGACTTTAACTATGGAGGCTAGGCATCTAGAAAGAGGCAATGATAAGACTTAATGCGCGTAATAATTGGGGAAAACCTAGTTAGCAAGACTCGGGGGAAGCTACACCTACCATGAAACCTGATTCATGGAGATTTGGGGTGAAATGAAAGCCCATCCAGGAGAGGCGCGTTAATCGAAAGATTAAGGTGATAAGGTATCTCCTAAGGAGTGCAGAAACTCAGTCAGGGCGCTGAGGTACACGGTTGAGTCAAGGGTTTCTGGGGCGTCTAGCGTACCTGTCTGCTCTTGGTAAGTATTGACTATGATACACTCGGTCCTCAAGAAATCCCACATAGGGTGCGGTCTCGTAACCACAAGCTATATCAGCGGAGAGATAAGAGGCATTGAAAACAACTTATTATTGCATCGCTGGATGGGAAGATCCTACCCAAACCCGGTAGGGGTAAGTTTCCTTGAAGGGGCATTAAGGGGGAATATAAGGACGACACCCTCCATTAGGGAGATGGATTGTGTCAAAACACGCAAATATCATGAGGATTTTTACTCAAGGGAGTAATAAGACTTGGCGTATATGCGTTTCAATACATCCTGTAGAGACAATAACATGAGAAGATGATAAGGCGGGATCAATGGGTCATTACATGAAAATGTAAAGACCGCCTGTGATTTCGCTGCATAATAGTAAAATCATATCATAGGCAAAATAAGACATTTACTTAGGGAGTCTTAATAAGAGCTCATGAGAAAAATAAAATTGAAACTGATATTATTTTGTAGGAAATAATGAATGACCAAATGATGCACAACGAAAATACAAAGGGTATTTCTCGCAATGAGAATAATATGAATTTAGTATAGGAATATCAAACAAGAGGTATTATTCTCCTTGTTCAAAATGATCTTACATAAAAGCAACAGAGATAAAAGGGTACTTCTACATCATCAAGAATTAATATCCAATGCTTAAATACATCCAGACATACAAGGAAGCGAATAAACAAAAAAGATAAGCAGCATTTGAATAGATGTTCTGATATAGTGCTAATGCTTCAACACCAACCTCAGGATTTGGATTAATATCAGAACTTGGGAGTTTAGGAAGATCACCACAAGACCCGTCCTTTTCAAGATGAGCCTCCTCAAGAAAAGTTTCTACACCTTTATTTTCTCCACTTTCATCATCATCTCTCACATAATAGTAATCTCTATCAGGCACATGGAGATCCTCATTTGCATCCACATCAAGAGGTTTCACCTCTACTGGAGGAATCAAATTATCGAGGAAAACTCGGTTTGCGAGAACTTGGGCCTTAACATGAGGTTCTCGCGCATCACCCCTCTTGGTGTTTCCTAGGGAAACTTCCATGAGATTTTCAAGATACGAACATCTCCTATTCGCTCTGTCTCGGGAAGATTCGAGTGCTACTGAAAGTTTCTTGTGTTCTCTGTCGGCCTTAGTAAAATAAGACCTCAATTTGGTGATGGTATACTGGTGTTTTCTTTCAGATTCTGCAAAAAAGATATCTAATAATTATCAGAGCGAAATTTCGCATACACAAGATGAGAGTTATTAGAAAGTGCAAGTAAACTGAGGCATCCAGCTTAATGTGACTACCTTCCCTATGAGAGATGAGGTATTAAGATAATGTAAGGATATCACTTTTCATACTTTCCATAACCATATCAAAATCACCATCGATAAAACCCCGAAGACGAGAGAGAATTTTCTTTTCATCCTTAGAAAGAGAAGACTTTTCCTTCTAAAGGATATCGTGAGACCCTTTTAGTTGTGTATATTCTTCTCGAAGTATGTTCATCTTCACAATCAGATTTATCTTGCTCTGGATGATCTTCTCCTTCTCCAAAGTTAATTTTTTCGTATATTCATCATATTGATTTCTTAGTATGCCAAGGGATTCTTCTTAATGGTCACAAGCGTCCTGGAGAATAAGATATTGACACGAAAACATCGCCTATTTATTTAAAAAATACCGCTTCTCTGAGGCTAGAATCACTACGCCATAAATCACCTTTCTCGACAGGCCACATCCGTCGTTAATAGAGATTATTGACAGACCGTGCCTGTCGGATGGCCCGTCATTATTTAAGGTGTCGAAAACACTGATTGATGGTAAGCTACTGTCAATAATTATCAGATATAAACTACGATGTTTGCCTGTCAATAATTATCGACAGACGACACCTGTCAATTAACCCAAATATTGGATTGCAGTATTCATTTTGAAAGTCTTTTTTCATTTCTTTAATTGCAACTAAAAGTAATCTAAAGAACTGAGAACATTTTAAATCCAAAACCAGTCGTCATATATTATCAAAATTCAATCTCACAAATTTTTCCAAGTAATACAAGAAAGGAGACAGCATCCAAAAAAGACGATATATATCTCAAGTAGCTGCAGTGCTGGTATCCTTCAGTCAGCCCTGCTCTTTCTTTAAATCAGTGTTGATCCTTAGCTCTGCAATTCTCTACCAGAGGGGAACGCAACTAGTTAGTAACTCAAACTCAAGACTTTCTGCAAAATGAAGAGGTTCCACAAATCAAAATACCGACAAGTTTAATTTTCCCCTTATTTGGAACCTACAGGCAATAAAGATGTATAAGCATATACACCAAAATGTGGGGCAAGTATAAATCTTTCAATGTAAGAAATTAGTAATGCAACATTCTAGTACATACAGACTAGTATTATATTACATACAGATCTGAATGCCTGGATAAAGTCATTGTGAAAACCAACCAATGGTCAACGGATCAACGACTTAACATTGAAATCATTGACACCAATTTCAGTGCTAAACACAAACTACAAGCTCATGCCATCAACATTTCATATTAATTAATATCATTCTAGTTATCTCAATTATCTATAAGTTAGTCTTATTCTATACGAAAGATCTCATGTACAAGAATCAGTATGAAGGAGATGTAACTTTAAGATAAGCAAATTTTCCAGCCGCAATTCAAAAACATAAACACTAGTATTCCTTACTTCAGGGCCACATAAAACTTAATTATCTGATATTCACTAAACCAATGAAATTTTAATACCTGATTTTTATTAATATGTACATTTTTCGCCTCCGGTCTGGAACCTAAGCGCATATGTTCTGCAGTGATAATACATCAGGTCTTCCATGGATTTTTGCATTACAGGACATCAAAAAACAACATAAATAGATGGAGTAGAAAATTTTCAATAAGGATAGTCAAGCTAGCTGGATAATAAGACTCCCACAAACATTAATCCGTAGAGTCTTAGTAGCTTCTTTTTTCTTCCGCTCCTCGCTCTACGCTCAAAGACACTGCAGGTTGTTTTTCCTTTGGGTGTTGTTGGACTTGCAAAAGACTCAACTCATCAACATTGCAATAATCTATACATATGGATCATGAATGTACTAAAAGTACTAAAAGCAATTGTAACATATATAACTCAAATTAATAAGTCACCAGTACAGTAATATCTAATTCTATTCTCAAGGCAAACACATTGCAATGGCAGGTTTTACCTAGGTGAGCCTTGGGTATATACCAAATCATTCCACTATTGTGCTCCCCAACTCGCTTTAAAGTCCCTGATCTTGAGTGGTGTGTCGGGGATTCAGCGACATTTGAATTTCCCTGCCTTGCCTTTCCAGTTGCAATGAAACAGAAGTCATGCAGACCAACATCACCATTTTTTCCACCAGTTATAATAGTTGGCGAAATAGAACCACTTCCGATGTCATCGTCAAACATAGAGATCGAACACGCACCACCTTCACATAAAAGGATGGTTATACAATGAGTACATAAAAAGAAGATAACAATAGTAATACTATGAAGCAAAAATCACATATTTAGTGTCCGGTAATAAGGAAAAGAAAGAATACCTTCATGACATACATGCAAAGCTTGCGAGCTGGCAGGTGGAGCCAATGTATCCCATATAACTACGTTAGCACCAGTCGAATTATGCCCTGCTGCAGCAATGACTGATCCACTCCCAGCTACATATGTGACATCCCTGCAACAAATTTTTCATACACATCATATCAAAAATCTAAAATAAAATTTATCCAACAGAATCATGGAGCAGAGAAACTCAAAAATTCTAATTTATGGGCGATTTCTTGGAACTTTGAACATCACAATCCTGTGAGTAGAACATTCACTTTTGAAGGTCATTACACATCACATAATCCAAGGAAACGGATCTTATGTGATGTTACAGAAGATCCAACTTTTTGTTAAGTTACATGGCCCATGAATTAACTGAATCACCTAAATCATTTACTGTCGGAAACTGAAGACATGAACTTAGGGTTTTATTGACGAGATATGGTGTTTAACAGCTTTCCTAGGCAGAATACTTACGATGCATAATTTTTAAAGCAGATAAATAATTCTGTCGGGCAGATGTTACTCCTTCCCCCAACCTTAAGTTGCCACGTGCACACGGTGCCATCAAAAGCAGAAGTAATAAATCTATGTCAATAGTGGTCAAACTTCAATGATAATATTGAGGCAAGTGCATATGATGGTAGTAAATTTGCTGCAGGAAGAACACCGTAGGTTGCACTAGCTCTCTCTTTGCCAAACTTCACAAACGAAATCTCAGAGCTAAAGCACCACAGGTAATTGTAATTGGTGACTATCAACACGAGCCGGAATGAAATGTATTTTATGAACGGAAGCATGAATATTGTTTTCATTTTATTATTATTATGAAATTACGATTTGCATACCTCCCAAAGGTACATATGTCTATTGTTGGATCCATCAAAGAATAATGGCTTTGAAGGGTGACTAGACAGAGCAAGCGAGCTAATGTTTCCAACTGTTGTTGGTGGGTCAGCGAACTCCTCAAACTCTTGTTGTGTACCCCAACCTAATCCAGAAGCACACAACAAGATTTTAAACAAACATATAGAGAAGCAAAATAGGTAAATGGCAAATGTACGAAGTTTCACATAAAAGAAAAGGAGTAAGTATAGAAGGTCACAAAAATAAATCCGAGTCGGAGCCCACATAAAGCCCCGCCACAGTCCAAACAAACACCACGAGATGCAAACATTATTTACTATGTAATACCACCACAATAGTTATCATCAGTTATATATTTTCGTTCTTTCATCCGCTAGATATTCAATTGCAGATAATGGTGAGTGGAAATGAACAAGCTTCACCATTCAACAAGTTTTTGTGAGCAGCATCAGGCTTATCCCATGCAATTTCCTGGGACACTTTGATGCTGGAGAAAACTACCAACTCAGGCAGAACCAAGTAAATATAAAATGTGATAATAGTCTAGATACTATTGAACTTCTCAATTCATATAAAACTTAATCTATTCATCAGGAACACAAGCTTCCAAAAGATGGGAGAAAGATGTTAGCACTTTGGGGTGAAATGGAGTGATGAATCCAACATACACCACAACATCTTAAACACAATAATAACATTTCTTAATCGGATAACCTGTATTTTGGGGCTGAAAGTTTAGCTGCTTACCATCATGATGATTATCAACAGATACGTTGAACTCTGCCATTTACTGAGATAATCTGACTTGAGAGCAGGAATACAAGTTATCCGATTCCTGAGAAGATACCAAAATACACCATAAATAAAGATGAATCTGCCAAAATTGCATCACTAATTGAAATTAATCTGTAAATTCTAAGCAATTAAACTAAAACCTACAAATGCATTGCCAAATTAAACACGATCATAATCGCATTCACATCCATCAACCTAAAATTCCCAAATAAATTTATACCAATCTTTGGAATGGATTAAGCTAATTAAAACATTAGTAAACCTAAGCCTCGAAATCCAGTAAACAACCACCAACAAAACTAAATTCGACAAAAAATAATACCAGATCACTTATTATTTCCTTCAGAATTCCAGCTTCATCTTATTTCCTTCAAAAGCTTCATCACAGGATTGAATAATACGGAGGTAAAGCATAAGAAGATTCAAATCGAGATGAAGACGGTATCAGATCTGAGATGAGAATCAGCCGAACAAAATAGAGATGAAGACTGTATCAGATCGGAACTAAACCCCGACGGAATCAAATCCACCACGGGAGAAGTGAAACCAAAATCTAGGTTTTCATTTTCTTCATTTTTCCAGAGGAAGTCGAAAGAGAGAAAGAGATTGATAGATGAAATGGAGGAGAAAACACTTAATCTGATAATTGCCCCGTCAAAAATGAAGCCTAGTAGGGCCTGACTAATTCATCCTATTTTGATAGACATGGCCCGTCAAAAATGAATTGACAGGGTAGCCTTGTCAAATTCATCAAAGGGGCCCTGTCAAATATATCATGTTTTGGCATAGTGAATCTGATTCTCATCTAATAAAGTTTGATGTCTTAAATCACCACTAGAGAACATTCCAGACAGATATGATACTTGGGAGTCCAGAAGAGTGTAATCAAAATAGCATTTACCAAGAGATCCGGAGGCCGGAGCAATATGGACACTTGGATCAATTTGAAAGAAGATTTCTCTCCTTGTTGGTTTATTTGGTGGAGAATCATATTGAAGCTTTACTAAAGTATCACAAATGCGGAGATTAAAAGGATCATTAATGGATGAGTGAGCAGCACTGACAATATTTGGAAAAGCTTGAGTAGCATAGTTTACTCCCTCCAAGACCCACTTATTAGCAGAGATGACCTCCAAAGAGAAAGAAGTAACCTTAGAGGAAGAAGGAGAAGGTGCAGAAGAAGCAATATTCTTTAAAACAATAATGGAAATATCCTTCGCGGATGCGAGAATACTCGTTGATAAAGGAATATTAACAAAAGTTGAAATAGTGTTATCCACCACTGGTGCGGATACATTCTCATGAGATGATATAATAGCGTCATCCACCAAGGAAGCTTTCTTGAGAGCTGGAGTTTCCTTTGAAGGAGTAGAGGCGACCGAGGGAATTGAGGCAACAAAAACCTCATAAGAGGAACCAGTAGCACAATCAGGGGGGTTGGTATATATCGACAATGCGAGAGTATTCACGTCAGTCTTAGTGATGACATTTCTAGCAGGGATACTAACAACGTCATCGGAAAAAACCTGCTGTTAAGAACACAACTAGAGGTGTAAAACGTGCCGGCCCGGCACAGCCCGGCACACGAAGTCGCGTGCTTCACGTGTCATGTGCCGTGCTGTGCTGTGCCAACGATTTAAACGTGTTGTGCCGTGCTGTGCTAAACTAGTCAAAAGCTAGGCACATCACAGCCCACGGGCACAGCACACGAATAAACGTGCTGTGCCATGCTGTGCCGTGCTGGCACACGTGTTATAAACAATTTGAAATCACTTAATGGTATACATTAAGACGGACATTATTACTAGAATCTAAATAGACAACATATTATTTGAATTTTTTTCAAGTAAAATCAACAAGTTTATTATTCAATAAAAAGAAATGAACTTATGGCTATCAGGCTCTTGCCCGTCGGTTTTGGCTCCATCACAGTTTAGCTGCCTCCATCACAGAAATGAACTGGAAATCACCCAAGTTTATCATTCAACAAGTTTCAGATGAGTTACTTGCCTCCATCACAGAAGTGGTTAACTTATGGCTATCAGGCTCTTGCCCGTCGGTTTTGGGAGAATATGTGGCCAGTGCTCCTCTCACCCCACTCATCAAACCTGGTGGTGGCTTGCGGCCTATAGAGGTTGGCACAATATGGAGGAGACTTGTCTCTAAATGCGCTGCATCTTTTGTTGGCAAGGAAATGAACTCATATTTGGGTGATTTCCAGTTTGGAGTGGGGGCTAAGTGTGGTGGAGAAGCAATTCTACATGCTGTGAATCGCGTGTTGGAAGAGAAAGGGGACCAAAATACGCTTTCCATGCTGCTGGTAGATTTCTCTAATGCGTTCAATCTCATAGATAGAACAACCATGATCTTAGAGGTACGTAGGTTATGTCCTTCGATATCTCGTTGGGTTGAGTTTTGTTACGCTTCACCAGCACGACTATATTATATGGACCATATGCTTTCTTCTGCTCAGGGAGTGCAACAAGGTGATCCTTTAGGGCCACTTTTGTTCGCTCTTACTCTCCACCCGCTAGTCTTGAGTATTTCAGAAAGGTGTGATCTAGAACTGCAGGCTTGGTATCTTGATGATGGTACGGTGATTGGGGACACTATGATGGTTGCTAGAGCTCTGAGAATAATTCAAGAAGAAGGTGTTGCTAGGGGGTTTTTTTGAACATCAAGAAGACTGAATTGTTTTGGCCCTCTATAGACCCCAGGACAGCCGTTGCAGGTATGTTTCCACCGATATTTGTAGGCCAGAGAAGGGAGTTAAGCTGCTAGGTGCTCCTGTTAGCCTTGATGCCCAATTTAATGCGGATCTGGTTGTTAAAAGAGTGAAAAAAACTATAGAGCTCATTGATTCAAGGGAAAAACTTGAAGATCCACAAAGTGTGAGCTTCTTTTGTTTAGAAACTGTCTTTGGAGTTTCTCGCTTATATTTTTCTTTACGCACTACCTTTCCAGACTGCACTTTTGCGGCTCAAGATTTGTTTGACTCTCGTCTCTACAAGTTCCTACAACATATAATAACAGGAGATGGTCCAGGGTTCGGCCCCTTGCAAATGCGATTTTCCACGCCCCCTCGGACTAGGTGGTTTTGGTGTTTACTCGATGCAAGACACTATGAATTATCATTATTTGGCGTCGTGCTTGGAAACACTAGAACTGCAATCTGTCATATTGAGGCACACCGGCATCGGTGGTTTTAGCTCCCATCTTGAGCGTGCTGCAGCTTCTTTCAACTCTCTGTAGTCCTGTTTCTCCTATATGCGTCGATAACACTGCCAACCATTCTATGTCAACTCGGCAACTGTTTATTTTGATGCAGTAAGAAGAACTTGACTTCCCAATTCAAGTTGTCTGAACGTGATTCATTCCTATGGCAGAGCAACCAAATGAAGCATGCCCTGGATTTCTTAATGGCTATCCCCATCCCTGGTTTAAATCAGCAAATTGGTTCGAGGCGTTTAGTGCGGTATTATGTTATAGACTTGGTATTCCCTTGTTTGAACCAGGTAGTTTGTGCCCCTTCTGTAAGAGAGATGGATGCTTTTGGTGACCATGCGATTGCACTGTACAAATGAAGTTGGTTTAAAATTTCGACATGATTTAGTACGCGACACGATTGCAGACATCCGTTATCGAGCCGGGTGGCTGCACGGAAAGAGGTGGACTTGGGTATGCTTGCGAACAACGGTACTTCTTTGAGACCGGCAGATGTTCTTGTGCTCAATTGGGACAATGGTCGGGACGTTTGCTTCGATGTTACGATTGTGTCGCCCTTTCTTTGGGAGTAATGGTCGTACTTTGGAAGGGGGCAGGCTATCAAGGATGCTGTCGATCGCAAAAATACCAAGTATTTAGAAAAATGCACTGCACAAGGATATGGATTTGGTGCTTTGGCTTTCACTACTCTAGGTGAATTTGGGGACGGAACAACAGACTTCGTTCAGCGGCTCCGCAACTATATTGCTAGTCATGATGCTAACGTGCGTGTAGGTGATTTCCTTTTTCATAGGTTAAGTGTGGTAGTTCAAAAAGGAGTTGGAGCCCAGCTTGTTGCTAGGCTTCCGACTAGTTTCTTGTATGAATTTGGAAATTAAATGAAAGTAATAGTTTAATAAAAAGAAATAACCCATCAAATATAAAATTGGATCATTGTCATGTAACTTAATGTTTTAGTCAAATATAGGTAATGACATTATAACAACGATATTGGAATATATTTTCCAAATATTTAGGTATTATATGTGTTGTTATAAAAATAAGTCAGCATAAAATGTCAAAAACTAGCTAGAATAGTGACTCTTTTGTGAAATATACACAAAATGTGATGTATTATGCCTTGTTATATTGTGTATTTGTGCATGCTATGACGTGCTTTCTTAACGTGATGTGCTGTGTTGTGCCACGTGCTAATCCGTGCCGCGTGCTGTGCTGGGCTACTGTGCCAATTAGTCAAACCCAGCACATCCCATTTAACTAACGTGCTGTGCCGTCTTGGTCTGGCTCAACTTTTAGCGTCTTGTGCTCGTCTCTGGCACAACCCAGTTTACACCTCTAAACACTGCTGATATTCGAGTTCCAGAATAGAAAGAGAAGTGTTGATTGTGGGGGCTTTGCGAACTCTTTTAATTTTATTTTTCTTCGCACCATAAGTCTCGCTCTCGGCTTCCTACAAAGAACAAAGCAGATAAGAAATAGATGCAACAATATTGTTTAAAATAAAAGAAAGTATTTCTTACTACCTTGTTATGCGAAGGCTCCCGCTTACGAGAATCGTCATTTTTAAATTTATTATCTTTAAAACCCGAAGAAGATCTAGGGTTGGGAACTGTAAAACGAGATGCCATAAAAAAAACACTTGCTGCAATAAAACCAGTATGAGAATATGAAGAACAGTAGCAGAAGAGTAGTAGCAGAACATTAGTAGATCAACAATGGCAGTGGGAAATTTAAGACGGAAAAACAAAATAACACCGATAATAGAGTGCACTCACATTGAATCCATAAGGTTTGAAGGAAGACAACACCAGAAGATTTCCGAAAATGAAGAAGATTTGCAGAAGGTTCACAGAGAAGAAGACAAACAGATAAAAACGAGAAAAGTTTTCATCTCTCCTCGTCCCAGTTAATAAATAGAGAAAAAAGACAACTGGTTAATTGAAGACGTTCTGGTTAAAAAGGGGGAGAGTCAATACGTGTAGATAGTTAAGCCGAAATCACAAAGACATGTCGGTTAAGAAGAATGTGAAAAGATAAACGGGTGCGACAGAATAAATTATAATTTCTCGTACCGCTCTCTCTATCAAGAGAAAAATATAAGAAGAGGCAAAATTTCGGTACAAAATACCGCACACCTGTTTAGCATGCATACTACCCCTCAAATATCATGCGAAGACGACCACATATAATGTAATACCCCGAGTTCTGGACCAGGGTCAAACCCACATGGAGATCTGAACTCGAAGCGTTACGGGTAAGAGACTAAAAGTTTTATTTTCATATCATTGTTTCAATAAGCATAACGAATCATTCTTATACATAAATTTAATTAATTATATAAAAAAATACATTAACAACATTCTCAACAAAATATTAAAATCAAATTACACATCAAACAAATAATAGAAATACAACACAATCAACAAGAACACAATCAACAAGATAGCTAACTTCTTAAATTCCACTTCCACATTCCATTTCATAAATCAACATTCTCAACATTCTCTTTCTATTTTTACCTTTTAAGAGAGGATGAGACTGGAGTAATTTGTAAAAGATAATGTGGGCTATACTTTAGTGTTGTATTCATGTCCCTCAAGTTAGTAACAAAATCCTAATTTTTTATATTCTTTGAATTATTTTTTCATGCCAATTTTTTTTTCTAAACAAACAATTGTATCAATTTTCAAACTGTCAAGTTGCAACAGAAGAGAATAAAAAGAAACAATTGTATTAATTTTTCCATGCCCATGTTCTTGAACCAGGGAGCTTGTTGTTCCCAAAATTTGTGAAGAATGGATGCTTTGGTTTGCAGGATTTTTTCCTGCTCCTCCCAGCAAATGAAGTACCAACTCAACTGTGAAGTACAAATGACCATCCAAATACTTTTGTCAAACTTTACAGGCCAAGGCCCATTGCACATCAAACTGGATTTCACTGGATCTATGTTTTTAAATCAATGCTTAAGTTTGATGACTCCAGTTTTTCATTCTCATCTATAGGTAACTAAAATGGTTGAAAGTTCAACTCAATCAAATGACACAAATTTTTGCATTGAAGATGCATAGTTACATTCAGCTACTAATAGTCGATGGTTCACCTACCAGGATGACTCCCTCTTCTATAGTTTCTGTCTTGAAAATTATGGTGGGGGCAATGGCCCAAACTTGGGGGTGTTTTACAATTTCTTTGAAAAAAGTACTTACAAGCTTGTTTCCTCTTTTGGTTTCAATTGCATTAATTGAGTCTGAAACCCAACACATGCAGCACTGACTCTTTTTCCTAATTCTCTAGAAATATTTTCTGCATTCAACATCTCATACCAAACCCTCCTGCCCTTAACTCTAGCAGTAAGTAGCTACCTTCATCATCATCTTCTATCTGGATTCTGTAACTACTACTTGTCTATAAAAAAGACCTATCCCTATTCTGAATTCACATTACAATTTTTACGCTTCATCATCATCACAAAGAAGGCCTATTATCTCAGGCACTTTTGTAATATTTATCTGTCAATTTTCATCAATTATTTTCACCTTTGCTTTCAGTTCAAGATTTTCGATCAAGGATTGAAGCAATTTCTTGTATATTCATATCTCAACAGCATTTCCTCATCAATATTTCGGCCAGGCCAGTTTTCGGTTCCTGAACCAAAATCATTTCTTCTTGAAAGTCTATCATTCAAGATTTTATTACTAGATCTGGAACAAATCTTCTCAAAAATCCACCATGTAAGAATTATTTATGCATTTCGCTTTCGTTATGTTCATCCTTCAATTTGTTTCTGCAGTGTTTGTTAAGTACTCTTCATAACCATGTCAATCTCTTCTTGTGTCTGCATGATCTCCTGTCTATCTGTAACTTTACCTTACAATTACTTGCCATGTTCACTGAAATATGCATGCTGAGATCAATTTGATAGATAGATTAGATCTAGTGTGTGGAATTGTCAGCATCCTCTTATGCTACTGTTGTTGGACAGTATGTGCTTAATAATTTTTCTTAACTGTATATATATAGTAAAATTCTTTTTTGTGTACTTATTCAAGACTTCGGATTTCAGCAAAACCGATTGGAGGGTGAAATGGTGGGTTATTTAGCACCAAAGCTGGGGACAGGAAAATAAGGAACACCAAGTTCAGATGTTCTCGGATTAATTGGAGTAGTTTTGTTAGAAATTGTCTTGATAATTATTGGTATGAGCGGAGTCGGAAAACGCATAGCTTTCTTGTTGGAATGTCGGTTACACATATAACTTAACTGGCAACCAATTCTATGGAATCCTAATAACAAAAAAAGAAGAGGATTCATCTAAGTTATTAATCCTCATGTAATATCGGTATGATCGGACTCAGAAAATTAAGCTAATGATTACTCTTCTTGAGACCATATATGTATACATTTTACAGTTTTACTTTTCTCACATTTTACTGGCACAATTTGTAAACTAGATTGGTGAAAAAAAAAAAAGGGTACTGGCTTCGACGTGATAACCAACTACACCACGAAACCTTTGTTGCTAATGATGTCCAATTTTAAAACCCATTCTTTTTTATGTTTTCTGAAAGTCTATGTAAATTCGTAAATAAGCTGATAAAAACCATTACTAATTATTACATGCTTTGCTGCAAATAAGTGGTAGAAGTATAGAGAAGAGAAAGAGCCTTCTTTCCGTCACGGATGGTTTCCTAATCAACAAGCATACAGATTTACATAATGTCGGCCTGAGAGTCGGGTACACTAATACAAAATTTAAATTTCCCAGCTTTATTATACATTCAGAGTTTCAGACAACATATCATAATTCCAGTTTTTCTTAATTAAGTATATAAGTTAAAGTGCATCCATAGAGAACTATTATGTGAGGTGCCAAGTATAAATGACCGTCCAAATACTTTAAACCATTATCAAACTTTGCACATTGGTTAAGTTTTATGACACCAGTTTTTCATTCTTATCTATCATTTCAACTCATATGACACAAATTTTGCAAAATAACATTAAATCCGTAATATATAATCCCCCCATGCAGCTACTAATTGTTGACGGTTGAAATCTCCTGGGGTTTATAGATGGTTGTGTTCACCTACCGGGATGACTCCCTCCCTCCTATAGCATTAATTAGTCAATTCATCCTTCCATTAAATGGCACAGTAGCTTTTTTTTTACTAGGAAGTTGTGGTGTTTTGCCATTTCCACCAAACACCTTAACAAGAACATTTCACCATCTACCTGAGTATTACAGTAGTAAAGTTGGGCTGGGTGTTATTGGGGTTGCAGAAGTGCTTACTGAATTTGGGAGGGAGGAGGGCACATGAAACAAAGATTTTTAGTCATTAGTTTGTTTCTTATAAACTGAAAACAAAAACAAAAAAACAAACTGATTGTTCTATAAAACATTAATGGTGATTATCCCCCACCACCAACCCAACAATTTCATTTGATGTCTTTATCTACTTTAAGTATGAAAGTTGAAATGCAGCCATTGTATTTAGAGGACTACTATGTGAGGTTTTACTGTGATTAGGTTCCATTACTCAAAATCTTATGTGAATCAAAATGGCACCAGAAAATTCAATTTCCCATACCAAAGTACCAAGTGTCTATAGTACCATCCAAATTCTAAATGATTGTCAAACTTCGCATTGCACATTGAACTGGATTTCTCTGGCTCTTTTTCTTATAATTAGAGTTTTGATGACACCAGTTCTTCATTCTCATCGATCAAGTAGATGGTAATATATGTATATATCATTTCAACTAAAATGGCACAAATATTTGCATTGGTAGATGCATAATTAAAAGAGTATTATGACTTACGGAGACGGTGAAATGTCATTGTTGAGGTGAAAAAGAGTATACCATTTTCAACTTTGTTTCCGCTTTTGGTTTCAATTGAAAATTCATTGAATTTTGGATTCTAGTCTAAACCCAACACTGAGTTCTCTCAGTCATCATTCACTTCTCTCAGTCATCATTAACTTCTTCTTTCCCCCATTCTTAATTATTGTTCTCTAGAAACAAAATTGCATTTAACATCTCATGCCTACCAAACTCAACAACCTTCATTATCATGTTTAGCTAGCTGTAACAGCAATTGTCTAAAACAAGAGCTACCTGACTCTCTTTTCTTTCCAATATCACATTACACTAACTCCATCACCTTCATCATCATCAACCTTTCACCTTTCTTTCTTTTCAAAGTTCCATCGCGGAATTTCTTGCAGTAATTTTGCATGATTTCAGTTTAGTTAGTTAGGTTGCTTGATTTTCTTTGTATAATCATTCATATCTCAACAACAAATCTGAACATCCACTAGATCTGGAACTAAGATTCCCAAACATCCACTCTACTGGGTAAGAATTATTTATGCATTTCGCTTAATAATCATGTCAATCTCTTCTAGTCTCTGTATGTATGTTTTGCATATATAATCCTGTTTGTCTGTCTCTAACTTTATCTTGCAATTGCCATGTTTACTGAAATATGCGTGGAGAGATCATGTGTGTCGAATTTCCAGCCTCTTACGCAGTAGTTGTTGGTATGTGCTTAGTAGTTTTTCTAAACTACATATAATTTTTTTTTTTTTTGTAGATGATCTATATTCTGGACTTGGGATTGCAACAAAACCGAGTTCAGATGGTAGACTTGACATATTTCAGAGACAAGAAGAGATTGACATGATTATTCTAGACTTGGGTAATATGCTGGGAAGTTTAGCACCAAAGCTAGGGACAAGAATGGAAAAAGAAACAGCAAGTTCGGATGTTTCCCGATTAATTAGAGTAATTTTTTCAAAAATTCTCTTGAGAATTGTTAGTGCGAGCGGACTCGGAAATTGCAAAGCTTCCAAACTTCCTTGTCGGTGATGAATATCCTTGTGGTAATATGGTCCTTAATTTCCCCCAAGTAAGGGAGAATGAGAGTCCATAGTCTTGGTTTGAAATCGACCTGTTCTGCAAATTTTGGATCAGTTTTTAATCGCAAGAGGGAGATTTATTCAGACAAACAAAGAACTACCAGAGGTAGCTAAAGCAAAACAATACTCCAGCTACGAATTGTAATATATCTGTATCAGCGGACTCGGAAAATTTAGCTAATGAAAATAAGCTGGTATTGTTTGTATTTGCCGTCATATGTATATTGCATTTTACTCTTCTTGCATTTTGCTGGCAAAAATAAAATGGCAAAAATAAAATAAAAAGTTTGTATTTGCGTCGTATGTATATTACATTTTACTGGCAAAAAGAAAATGGTAAAAAGATATTATAAAAGGTAATGGCTTCGCCCAGGTTTATATCATTTCAACTCAAATGCCACTCAAATGCCCTTCTTGATATAACATAAATGAAGATGTCCCCATGAAATACGTTAAGACTTGAATGTTGAATAGGATTAATGGCAAGATAAGTGATAACCAACTAAAGATAATCACCACGAAACCTTTGTTGTTAAAGATGTCAAATTTTTGCATTGGTAGATGCATAAATAAAAGAACATTAAAGAAGGTAATCGCTTGGCCCAGGTCTGAAATGAAATGTAGACCTTCAGTGTGTTAAGACTGAAGTGATAACCAACTACACCACGAAACCTTTGTTGTTAAAGATGTCCAACATAATGGACGTCACTAGAATAGCAAATTAGAATAGCTGACAAAAACCAATACCAAGTACATGCTTTTCTGCAAATGTGTCGTAGAAAACAAGAAAAGATAAAGAGGCTTCTTTATGGAACTCGTGGTTTCCTAATCAACCAGAACACACATTCACTTAATGCCGGAGTGTCTTTACTCAGATATTTTTATGTGCAGGTGCGGCAGCAGCTCTGGCAGTGCTGTTTTTATCACCTGTAAAGAGTGTGTTGAAAAGGCAAAAATTTCACCATGCTCTTTTTCAGGGTCAGCCAGATTGGGTGATCTGCCACAAGCTGGTAATGACTACAAAGGCATACATGCGTGAGGTAACAGTCATTGACCCTAAATGACTAGTTGATTTGGCCCCAAGATTCTTCAAAGATGCAGACCCCAGAAAGATGAGTAGAGGAAAGCGACATGAAAGGATTGAGCCATTGTATGATAGATATCATGAGCCAAATTCATGGCGTTTGAGTAAACACCATGCATGATTTTGTACTGTTACCTTTTAAGAAAGACTTTAACGTTGTATTCATGACCCTTAAGTTAGTAACACAATCCTAATTTTGTACGCTCTTTGAATTTTACGCGCCCATTCTCTTAAATCCGAGATATGCTTGTTGTTCCCCAAGTTTGTGGAACATGGTGAGGCAGTTTCCTTCTTTCAACCCCATGAAAAAGTAGCTTATACTGTGTGTTCTGTACCGTGGGAGGTGGGTTTTCTTTCACAGGTACTGTAGTTGCAGGAAATCCTATAACCACACCCTCAATGTAATCTTAATAACTATTCAAGTAATCATCTTAAAATTCATACATTCATTTGTAAAATCTTCAATAGGATTACAAGTATTGGGATGAACTATAACTTGGAGGACAAACAATATTTCTCTCCAAAATTCCAAGTCTTAGTTCTCAAAGATCTCCCTCTTTACAAGGTCGCTCGGTCCCCTTATATAGGAATTGTACATAGTGGATCACAGCTAATAAAACCCTTATTTTAGATCTGGCGTGCGTTAATAACGCATGCGTACATTGACTCTTCTCGCACGCATTCTGCATCTTCGCAAGATCATCACGCTTTACTCGTGATTCTCCTTATGTCATCCGGTGTGTCATTCTGAATAAGTTGTATGCGATAGTATTCGCTTCAACACTCAATCATTGCTCCGCATACTTAGAGCTAGCATTATGGAGACGGATATCCCTTCCCAATCCCTCTCTATCCTCAAAACACTAAAATCCCAAGTGTTATGGTCTCCCATATCCCTACATGAGTAAGGATATCAACCTCCTTCCCTACTTGGCTGATCAGATCTGATCACTCGTGTAGGGAAGCGAAATCACACGGGTACTGAGTACGCGTAAAGCTATTGAAATGGTTACTCAGTACGCATATCTTTTTGCATAGGTACTGAGTACCCGTTTTGTAAATTAAAATTTTTTGACCTTTTTTTGTTTACACCTCTTTCACACCCAATCCTAACCATCCATCATTAATAACGGCTCTATTTTCTACACCGTTGTATCCCAACGGTCATTTTTTCAAAATCCTTTATAAATAGCACTATAATTCTCTACTCAAACCACACCAAATCAATTGATTTCTTATTTTCTCCTTCTTCTCCTTCTTACATCAATTGATTTCTTCTTTCTCTTGATCTTACTATTCGTCTTTGGAATTTAGATTTATTATACCACTCATATTTTTGTTATATTAATTTCATTGAAAATGGTACTTAATGTTTTCACAAAAGAAGAGGTTGATCTTACTAATGCTTTTATTTATTTGAGCATGGACGAAATTGTGGGTGCGGTACAAAAAACCGCTATGTTTTGGATGCGTGTTCATGAAATTTTTGAGCAATGCAATGGCAATCCATATGAAAGAGATTGGGATGCTTTAAAAACCAAGATGAGACATATTAAAAAAGATGTCAAAGAATTCTTTTCCATTCTTAGCTCTCTATATCGGCAAACCAAAAGTGGTGCGAACCACGAAGATTTGGTAAGTTTTGTTAAATTTTTAAGTTTTTTAAGATAGGAACCTTCATCGACTAAAAGGTATGTGGAGACTTGAACTTATCAATCACTCAAAAGTCTATCTACTTTAGCTCCTATCTTGAGATAAAAGTCGTTTTTCCATATAAACTTTGATTATACACATTTGCTATTTCCAGTCAAGTTTATCTATCTTATCTATTTCTCGAAATATGTGTTGGTAAGCTTTCTATTTGGCCAAGTTCATCTTTACCTAGTGAAGAAAGTCATGATATATTTCAATTACATGAAAATGACTTTGACGAATATGGTTTGTGAATAACAACTATATAATGTCCTCTAAAAAATTTTCAATGATTGAAATGAGATTTTAGATTATATAACCATTGTTGAATATAAGCATTGTGTGGTAACTCATACATGTATAATTCCTTATTTATTGAACCAAAGTATGCATACTTTCCTTCCCAGGAAAACCGGAACAGAGTCCGCGAACCCATTCTGTGTACTGTCGGAGGTTCTCTTCCCGAGAAAATCTTCTGTAGTTTGTGAACTATTTACAAACTTATTTCGGGTACTTAAGTTCACGTACTTTGGTTGGTTATTTTCTAAAATCGTATTCGTGAAGTTATACGTTTATTAACTAAGGAATGCAAGTTTGCAAACCGTGGCTATAAAGTTCATGAATCGATTCAAGTGAATCAAATATTTTTTTCTTCGATTGTGACTTGTATACTTCTATAAGATCTAAGCAATTGAACAACTCTCTAACTAGTTAATTTGAATCATTTGAACTAGTTATGGTAAAGAAGAATATGGTTAATATGGAAGTGATCATATGGTTAAACTTTTGGTTAACTAATGTTGAACCAACGGATGTACATGTTTGGGTACGGTTACACAAAACCTAAAACGTGCATTTTATTTGTTTGTAACAAGCTAAGTTTTCGATCTAACAGTTGAAAGATATTAGGTTGAATCTAATCATATTTTCATCTAACGGTGAATATTGAATGCTTTGTGACTAAGATAACAATGATTCCAAACCCTGATTTGAAAGACTATATAAAGGAGAACTCTAGCAACTGGGAAACCTAATCTCCATACCTCTTGTGTGACACTAGTTGTATTAGTTAGAGTCGATATCCTTTAACCTTAGGTTTCTACCGAGACCCTGTAGGTTAACATATTAAAGACTTCATTGGGATTGTGAAGCCAGACCGATACTACTTTCTTGTAGTTGTGTGATCTGATCTTGCTGTTTTTATCGTATTGAGTCCAATCGTAATGATTGACTTGAGATTGATATCTCCGATAGGTAAGATATAAAAGTAGTCACAAACAACTTCGTCTCATCGTTTATGATTCCTCCATATCTTGTTTTGCCAGTTGATTAAGTTTATTATGAGGTGATTGATAATTCTAGGATGTTATTCGGGAATATAATTCCAGGTTATCGATTGGTTCCTGTTCAACTTGATTTATCAAAAGAAGGAACAAAAATCGCAGGTATTTCTGTGGGATATAGATTTATCTATTAGCGTAGACTTTTCTGTGTGATACTGATTTTTTGATTAAATTCTTCGACTTTGGGTCGTAGCAACTCTTAGTTGTGGGTGAGATCATCTAAGGAAATCAAGTTCGTAGTATCCTGCTGGGATCAGAGATGTAAGGAGCGCAACTGTACCTTGGATCAGTGTGAGATTGATTTGGGTTCAACTTCAGCCCAGGCCGAAGTTATTTTGTAGTAGGCTAGTTTCTTTAGCAGCTTAATAAAATGTGTGTTCAATCTGGACTAGGTCCCGGGGGTTTTCTGCATTTGCGGTTTCCCCGTTAATAAAATTTCTGGTGTCTGTGTTATTTCGTTTCCTCATTGTATTGTTTATCTTTATAATTGAAATATCACAGTGTGCGTTTGAAATTGTATTGTTTATCTTTATAATCAATTAGGAAATCTTACCTTTGGTTGTTGATTGAAATTGATTGATCCTTGAACATTGGTCTTTGGTACCATTCAAGTGATTTCTCTTGTATTCAATCAGAGTTGCAGATTTCTATTTTCTTGAGTATGAATTGAATCGAGAAAGAAATATATAACTATTGGAGTTAGTCCATACAGATTGCTAATCGAAATATTGGGTGTGGTTGTTGTACCCCCTCTTTTTCATTTACAATGACCAAAGGTCTCTATTTATAGGAAAACTAATTATCGGAAGACAACCCATTCTACTTCGCTGTAGATCTCACTTTCCATGTGATCTTACTTTATACTTCGCACAGACCGTTTTCCATAAAGTTTTCCCCTTCTTTTCGCCGATAACCTTGGTGGATCATCGGGATAGCTGTCTCATTTCTTGCTCATCAATCCGTATACTTTGTTAGATATCTTCTCGTCCAAGTAACTTTATTTCTCTTGTTCAATTTCGAGGATGATATCTTGTTTGATACTCCAACTAGTCCTTTGTGTCACTAATCTATTTCGCTTACCAGTTAACTCCGCCGTGCTCCTTTGTATTCATATATATTTACTTTGGGTGTGTTGATGGTGGTTTTTAGACAAAGGGAAAATTTTCTAAAATACCGAATAACCTAATGTCACCGGTGACACATTTATTAGAACACTTAATACATGTAGTCAGTAATTAAGGAGGGGTATTTTTTCAAATTAGGGTTTCAACGGGCGAAACCCTAATTCCCCTTCGTGCCAATGGAAAATCATGCCTGCCACACCTAACCCAAGCTAGCCGCGCCATGCCAAAGTAGCGCCCGCGCCCTAGGCTTGCAAACCGTGCAACCTAGGCCAATATGGTTGTGCGCCAGCAGATTTCCAAGCCACTATGCCATTGGAACATGACAAAGTAGCGCCCTCTCCCTAGGCTTGCAAACCGTGCAACCTAGGACAATATGGTCGTGCGTGCCATTGGCACATGCTAACATGCACCGCCAACATCTTTCCAAGCCGCTATGCCATTGGCACATGCCAAAGTAGCGCCCGCACTCTAGGCTTGCAAACCGTGCAACCTAGGCTAATATAGTCGTGCGTGCCCTTGGCACATGCCAACACGCACCGCTAGCAACTTTCCTTACTAAGACGCTATGCCATTAACACATGCCAAAGTAGCGCCCGCGACTAGGCCTGCAAACCACGCAACCCAGGCCAACATGGCCGTGCGTTCCATTGGCACATGCCAACTCAAACGCTGGTGGAAAACATGCAACCTACGGCCAAGGAATTTCGCACATGACATTGGCACATGCCACACGCTTCCCTAGCAGCTTTGGCATTTCCACTTACACTCAAAGTGTAACCTGCGGTCAAGACATTCCACATATGCCATTGGCACATGCCACACGCTCCCGTAGCAGCTTGGCATTGCCACTTTCACACAAAGTGCAACCAACTCTCGAGACATCAACACAAACTGGGGGATGCTTTCTCAGGGTTTTGGTTTGGCGGTTACATCATGCAGCTGTTGATGGTGGTTTTTAAACAAAGGGTAAAATTGTAAAACCCCAAATAACATAATGTCACCGGTGGCACATTTATTAGAACATTTAATACATGTAGTCAGTACTTAATAGGGGGTATTTTTTCAAATTAGGGTTACAACGAACAAAACCCTAATTCCCCTCCGTGCCAATGGCAAATCATGCTAGCCACACCTAGCCCAAGCTAGCCGTGCCATTCCAAATGCACTTTGCCTTGGCCCTAGCTATGCTAGTCACAACAAACGCGCCAAAGCATGCCCATGCTAGCCGCACCTCCGTGCCAATGGAAAATCATGCCAGCCACACCTAGCCCAAGCTAGCCGCACCTCCATGCCAATGGCAAATCATGCCATCCACACCAAATGCGCCAAAGCATGCCAACCATGCTAGCCGCACCTCCGTGCCAATGGAAAATCATGCCAGCCACACCTAGCCCATGCTAGCCGCACCTCTGTGTCAATGGAAAATAATTCCATCCACACCTAGCCCATGCTAGCCGCACCTCCGTGCTAATGGCAAATCATGCCATCCATACCTAGCCCAAGCTAGGCGCGCCATGCCAAACGCACTTTGCCTTGTCCCTAGCTATGCTAGTCACACCAAACGCGCCAAATCATGCTAGCCGCACCTCCGTGCCAATGGAAAATCATGCCAGCCACACCTAGCCCAAGCTAGCCGCACCTCCGTGCCAATGGAAAATCATGCCAACCACACTAAACGCGCCAAAGCATGCCAACCATGCTAGCCGCACCTCCGTGCCAATGGAAAATCATGCCAGCCACACCTAGCCGATGCTATCCGCACCTCCGTGCCAATGGAAAATCATGCCAGCCACACCTAGCTTAAGCTAACCGAGCCATGCCAAACACACTCTGCCTTGGCCCTAGCTACGCTGGTCACGCCACGCCAAGACAAACACCCTTACATTGGCCCTAGCCATGCCATGCTAAAGTAGCGCCCGTACATAGGCTTACAAATCATAGCACATGGCAACACGCATCGCTGGTAGCTTTTCTTACCAAGCCGTGGCCCTAATGGCAAAGCATGCCGTTGGCACATGCCAACATGCTCGCTGGTAGCTTTTATTACCAAGTCGTGGCACTAATGTCCAAGAATGCCATTGGAACATGCCAACACGCTCGCTGGTAGATTTTCTTGCCAAGTCGTGGACCTAATGGCCAAACATGCCATTAGCACATGCCAACACGCTCGCTGGTAGCTTTTCTTGCCAAGCTGTGGCCCTAATGGCCGAGCATGCCATTGGAACATGCCAACACGCTCGCTGGTAGCTTTTATTGCCAAGTCGTGGCCCTATTGGCCGAGCATGCCATTGGCACATGCCAACACGCTTGCTAGTAGCTTTTCTGACCAAGTCATGGTCCTAATGGCCATGCATGCCATTGGCAGATGCCAAACATGCATGCTGGTATCCCAACTTGCAACTCGCGCAACCTAGGCCAACTTGGCCGTATGCGCCATTGACACATGCCAAAACCCACGCTGGTATCCTAACTTGCAAACCGTACAACCTACCACCAAGGCATTCCACACATGTTGTTGGCACATGCCACACACGCCACTAGCATCTCTGGCACTGCCACTTGTACTCAACGTACAACCTACCACCAAGGCATTCCACACATGCCATTGGCACATTCCACACACGCCACTAGCAGCTCTAGCACTGCCACTTGCGCTCGAGGTGCAACCCGAAACCAAGGCATTCCGCACATGCCACACGCGCCCCTAGCAGCGCCACTTGCACTCAAGGTTCAACCAACACTCGAGACATCAACACAAACTGGGGGATGCTTTCCAGGGTCTTGGTTTGGCGGCCAAAACTTGCAGCGTACACTACGCTCACATTAAGAAAGCATGAATAGGAATAAAGTGGTCAAATAAATGAGGAAATATTGGTGAAAACGTTTTCACCCATAAACACCTTGCGGTTACCACCTACTCCAATTATTTCACCCTTTACTCTCTTCCTTCATGAGGACAGGGTACGTTTCAATCTCGACTTGTATAAATAGGTCTTACCTATTTTCACCAGACAACAAGTCTCGGTCAGGAGAAAAATACAACACTCGCAGAAAAGGCAACTTTGCAAGCTCTCCAAAAAGCTTTCATCTCTTGCAAGCTTCCTAAGCTTTCACTTTATGATACAAGTCAAGACACTACTCTCCCAGAATTATTCTGGTCTCAACACCTTTCTTTGGTTCCCTTCCGAAATCAACCCTTCTCCTCCACTTTATGACCGAAGCAAGTCTGGAACGACCATTTCTTGGTTTAGGCCGGACTTGTACAGATTGATCTATCGAATCTATAAAGTGCTCACGTGCAGCACATTTGTTTAGGGTTTAAACAAGTTTCTCACTCACCTACCGAATTTACCAAAATCAGCGGAAACGATTTTTACCCATAAACAATTGGCGACCACAGCGGGAGGATTGATATATCGGTTACAATACCAACTCCGAATCCTGATTTCGTTTCCCGAACATCAAATCCCAACATGGTGGAACTCAGGTCCGGAGCGGTTGCTGAGAATACCAGCACAGAACACACCCATGATGTCAGCGTCTCTCCAAATAACATTGTTGCTTCACCTGCTGACTACAATAACATCGAATGCACTCCCTCAAGCGTAACACCGCCAATCACCAGGACCAGATCTGCTGCCTCCTCTAATGTCTCTGCATAACCCTCTAATCATGGCAACGAAAATATCTCTTCGGGTGTCACGCCACCCGATCCGGGGCCAAAGCCGATCCGCTAATGTTCGCATAACCCTCCCCTAATGGTTCATCTAGCATGACGCCTCCTACCACAACTAAGGTTCCAACTACCCCGACGACGGGATGAGAGACCGGAGGAACCAGAGGAAGTCATCCTTATGTCACCATCGCTGATTTGATGTAACCACAAGAGATGCACTCCAGATCCCAGAAGCATATTGTTTCAACGCAGAAAGAGGTACTCGTCTTTCTCAAGACCCTGACAGAGCGACGACCACGTGATTCGCGTCCTCCAGAGACGCTTAGGAACGTATCCAACAACCCCGACGCCAGCACCTCGGCGGATCACGCCTTCACGGATTAGGAAACTCGCGCTAGAACCCTGTTGGAAATAAATCAGCCGCCCAACTTCGTCACGCGATAAGATCTGGAAAAACTTCTACGCAACCGAATAAAGAATGATGAATTGGACGTGCATCATCACCAACCCCCTTACCCATCTAAAATTCAGAGAGTCCCTCTCCCAAGGGGGTACTCTTCTCCTCAATTTACCCTATACGATGGTACCGGGAATACACATGAGAATGTCTCCCGTTTCCTGGAATCCGTAGGCGAACATGAATATAATCACGTTCTTCGTTTAAGGGAATTCTCAAAATCACTAACTGGAAGGGCGTATACATGGTAAAATAGCATTCCCAACTGGAGTAGCATGGTCACTGCATTTTACAAGAAATACTTCTTCGTGTCTAAGCAAGTTACTTTCTCAGACCTCGGAAGAATGTACCAGTGGGATAACGAACATCTGAATGATTTTGTCAAAAGGTTCAGGGCTCAAGCGCTCGACTGTCACGATCCAAACGTGATCGAGCAACAACAGGTGAATGCATACATCAATGGTATGGTTCCTATTTACCGCACCCTTCTAGATAACTTGCGCTTCCAAACGTTTTCCGAACTCCATGAATCCTCCAGACGATCTGCAACAACAGCACCAACATTACTAGAAAGAGCTAGGACAACTCGAACCAAAGACACGAGTGAAACTCGCGGGAGTAGACGCCTCATCAGCAAGCAATTTAATGCCGGCTCATCCTCCATGAACATAGTAAACGAAAGGGGGAAAAGGAAAGCCCCAACTACGAGCCACCAGCCAAAACATGAAGCGCCGGCGCAACGGGAACCCCCGCCACGAATGACCTTCACTAAAACCCCCATGCAGCATCATGAGACCGAAGGAAATACTCTTGATTTCCCGTTTCCCATCGAGGAGGTGATTGACCTCCTAGAAGCCTGGGTTCAAGATGATGTTATCAGACTGCCACCTCCCATACGTCCACCAACTGAGGCTGAGATGGCGAACCCCAAGTACTGCCACTACCACAGGTTCGTTCACAGCTCGACCAGCGATTGCAACAGACTAAAGCATATTTTCAAAGAAAGGATAAAAGCGGGAGGACTCCAACCAGGAGACGAAAGAGTGCATCGAGACCCACTCCCAATAAGAAACTGCGGGTCCTCTGGGGACTCCGTGCACGAGACTATACAATCCATGATACAACATGTATACGAAATTCTCTATCTTTCCAAGGTGAAGCGCCAACATATTTTCACAGACCTCAATCGTGTTGTATCCGGCAAACGACTTTTTCTCTCCTCGGAAACCACGCTAGGGGCCCAATCTTTCCAAACAGGCGGAACCAAAAAGGAGAACTGGGGATTGATGCCCACGTCCCGTTTAAGAGGTAACGAATTTGACGACACACTCATCGACATGGCCTTTGACCACAACATCATTACTTTCAAGACACTAAAGGCAGCAGGATTTACAAAACAAGACGCTACCTATTCCCCGTCCGTGATTAAGAACTTGGGAGGAGAAACTTTGAACGCGCATGGATACATCAACCTAGAGATCAAGATGGGAGACGCTATAACGCATAGCAAATTCCACATTGTCAAAGAACTAGATCATGACATGATATTGGGACGCTTGTGGGTGCTCGACAACAAAGCGAAATTGGATGTACACCCTCTGCCGACGTCCACACCCGAAGGAATTCCCAACAAATCATTCCACTGGTTATCGCATCAACGAGCTATTGAAGGAACCCAGACATCCGGAGAGGACCGGTTGGCGCTAGCTCATGGTTTTAAAATGCAAGTAAGTCTGACCGATCAACCTTTTCTGCAACCAGTCTTTCCTTCCTCCATTCCGTCATGGGGACTCGGCGCGATTACTGGCACAAACGCTGTCAAGAAATGTGAATGGGGAGCCGGACCATTTGTACATTTTGCAAGAATCTTGGAAACTTCTATTGAAACCAATGAAGCCAAGACTCAAACGGTTGCACGACGTCTGAACCCGTTTTCAATCGGAGATGTAGTTGTTAAGGAAAGCTCGTTTCAAGTTGGGAAGATGTCAGTAAAAATGGCTATTCAAACTGATTCGCTTGATGAAAGAGAAGATGAGTTGTATCTGGTTGCGGATACCCTTTTGGGAGGATATTGCAAGCTCATCAATGCGGACACACCTGAAGGCGTGATAATTCACTCTCGATGGCTCTAGCTCTCCAATACCTAAAACGTTGTTGTTGAGGTGCAACCCGAAACCAAGGCATTCCGCACATGCCACACGCGCCCCTAGCAGTGCCACTTGCACTCAAGGTGCAACCAACACTAGAGACATTAACACAAACCGGGGGATTCTTTCCAGGGTCTTGGTTTGGCGGTCACACCTTGCAGCGTACACTACGCTCATATTAAGAAAGCGTGAATAGGAATAAAGCGGTCAAATAAATAATGAAATAATGGTGAAAACGTTTTCACCCATAAACACCTTGCGGTTACCACCTCCTCCCATTATTTCACCCTTTACTCTCTTTCTTCATGAGGACAGGGTACGTTTCAATCTCGACTTGTATAAATAGGTCTTACCTATTTCCACCAAACAACAAGTCTCGGTCAGGAAAAAAATACAACACTCTCAGAAAAGGCAACTTTGCAAGCTCTCCAAAAATCTTTCATCTCTTGCAAGCTTCCTAAGATTTCACTTTATGATACAAGTCGAGACACTACTCTCCCAGAATTATTCTGGTCTCAACACCTTTCTTTGCTTCCCTCCCAAAATCAACCCTTCTCATCCACTTTTTGACCGAAGCAAGTCTGGAACGGCCATATCTTGGTTTAGGCCGGACTTGTACAGATTGATATCTCTAATCTATAAAGTGCTCACGTGCAGCACATTTGTTAAGGGTGTAAACCAGTTTCTCACTCACCTACCGAATTCACTAAAATCAGCGGAAACGATTTTTACCCATAAACAGCAACGTATACTACGCTCGGATTAAGAAGGCGTGAAAGGGAATAAAAGCGGTCAATTAAATGGGGAAATAAAGGTGAAAAGGTTTTCACTCATAAACACAGCCGGTTACCACCTCCTCCCATTTAACTACCCTTTATTCCCTTCCTAAATGAGGTCAGGGTACGTTTTAATCTCAACTTGTATAAATAGGTCTTACCTATTTCCACCAGACGACAGGTCTCGGTCAGGAGAAATACAACACTCTCAGAAAGGCAACTTTGCAAGCTCAGCCAAAAAGCATCCATCTCTTGCAAGCTTCCTAAGTTTCCAATTTTCTGATACAAGTCGAGGCCAAGGTAGTCAATATCGATTGTACAGGCCGATATTACAGGTTTTTATCGGATATCGTAAAATACCTCTATGATATCGAAAATATATGTGATACGAAGATGGAACGATAAAAACGTTCGTACATGCCGGTAATATCGGTTTTACCTATACACCGATAATATCGGTTCCAATATCATCTTTGGTTAAGATGAAACCTAAGTAGGGAAATTAGGCATTCCAGTATCATCTGAGATAAAGATGAATTCTATAAAGGGAAAACTAGGCACCATCAAGTATAATCAATTATCAAAATCACCACCAAATAAAGTGAATAAGTTTTTCGAGCAACATGCATCTAGTCTTTACATACAAGTACACGTCAATTAGAGAATGTTAAAGACACTAATATATTTAAGATTTAAATTCAATGACTATATGTAGATATAAGTTGGACACCATACATACTCGAGGAAGAATTTGAATGGATTTGGATTTTGCTATGGATGGCAAAAGATAGTGGAGAATTTGAGAGGTTGTTATTGACAACGTAGTTTTATTTGTGATTATTTTGATTATAAAGAAAGGATAATAAGAAAGATTTTACCGGAAAAATTGGACAACAGTCACGACGCGTAAGATTTTGCCACCTTATGTTTTAGAAATTTGAGATACGTGTATCATTTTTTTTATGGTCTTATAAATAATTGAAATTCTAATTTTAATGATATATCACTGATAAAAACAAGTAATATCTTTTATATAGGTGTATCGGACCCGGCCGATACGATACCGATACGCGATATTAACTACCTTGGTCGAGACACTACCTTTCCAGAACTATTCTGGTCTCAACACCTTTCTTTGCTTCCCTCCCCAAATAAATCCTTCTCCTCCACTTTGTGATCGAAACAAGTCTGGAACGGCCATTTCTTGGTTTAGGCAGGACTTGTACAGATTGATCTCTCGAACCTAAAAAGTTCTCAACCTACCGAATTTACCGAAATCGGCAGAAACGATTTTTACCCATAAACAGGGTGATTCCATGAAATTCTCATATCCGATAATAATGAAAGTAACTCTAATAACTGATTTGACAAGTCACTGAAAAACATTCTCTGGAAGGATACATGGATCTTTTGGTAATATTTCCTACTCTTATTCGAACCTTCTTGTGCGAGCACGTGGCGAGTATATTTTCTGTATCTACTATATTTTTAAATCAATGGTTGAGTTTGATAACACCAGTTTTTTCATTCTCATCTATCAAGTAAGTAAATGGCTGAAAATTTCCATGTCATTTCAACTCAAATGGACGCAAACTTTTGAACTCTCTTGGGGTTTATAATCCTTAACTTTTGGGTTCTTCTTCTATTCTATGTAGGTTCACCTACCGGGATGACTCCCTCTTCTATACCATTGATTAGTCAATTTCTCCTTCCACTAATGCTACTAATAGTTTCTTTCTTGAAAGTGTTATGGTGGGGGGTAATGGTCCAACCTTGGGAGTGTTTTACCATTTCCTTGAAAAAAGACAACTGATGAAAATGAAAGCTTAATTGCTTCCGCCTAAAAAATCACAGCATTCTGCTTTCAAACTTGTTTCCTCATTTGGTTTCAATTGCATTCATTTAATTTGAATTCTAGTCTAAAACACGACACATCACACATGCAACACTGACTCCTCTCTTCTTTCAACATATCATACCAAACCCTCCTTTAACTCTAGCAGTAGCTACCTTCATCATCATCTTCTAGCTGTAACTACTACTTGTCTATAAATCAATACCTATGTCCCTCTTCTGATTTCACATTACAGTTCTTACACTTTATCATCATCACAAAGTAGTCCTATCTCTGTTTTGTAACATATCTGTCAATTTTCATCAATTATTTTCACCTTTGCTTTCAGTTCAATATTTTTTATCAAGGACTGAAGCAATTTCTTATATATTCATATCTCGACAACATTTCCTTGTCAACTTATATCGGGCCAGTTTTCGGTTCCTTTAAAGTGTCAAGATTTTGTCGCTAGATCTGGAACTAAGCTTCTCAAAAATCCTCTACGTAAGAATTTTTCTCTCTTTGTTTGAGACAAATTATTTAGGCATTTCACTTATGTTCCTGCACTGTTTGCGATTTTTCTTACTATAAATTCTTCTTTTTGTGCATCTATGATCTAGACTTGGGATTGCAACAAAACCGACTGGTGGGTGAAATGCTGGGTTATTTAGCACCAAAGCTTGGGACGAGAACAGGAAAATTAGGAAGACCAAGTTCAGATGTTTTCGGATTAATTGGAGTATCTTTGTCACAAAGTGTCTTGATAATTATTGGTATGAGCGGACTCGGAAAAGTCAGAGCTTCTTCAGTGGCCTGCTAGCGATGACGATTCTTCAAAAACTAGTCATCGAAATTAAATCAAAGTACAGATTCTTTGGATTAGAAGTTGTTAACCAGCTCTGAAAACTTAAGGAATTCAGTTTGTACCGTTATTTTGTACCTTTACTTTATTTTTCTACTCTAACCTTTTAGGAAATGATCAGAGTGGAGTAATTTGTAAAAGATGATGTACATAGCTGGACTTAATGTTGCATTTATGGAAAGAATGAAGTGATCAGAATGAACAAAAAATCCGTTTAAATTTAAATGTAGTGAGGCAGTTTCTTTCAGCCCCATGAAAAAAGTAACATAGTGTGTGTTTTGGATTGGGCGATCAGTAAGGTTTTCACATGTATATTGTAAGATAACCAACGAATTTCAAGGCCGGTATGCGATGCATGTGCTGTCACCAAACACCTCAACAGGGACATTTCACCATCTACTTAAGTTTTACTACGGTAGTAAAATTTTGCTGAGGGATTAATGAAGTTGCAGAAGTTGTTACTGAATTTGGGAGAAGGACAGGGCACACGAAACAATGACATTTGGTGATTAGATTCATCATCCCTCACCACCAACCTAACAATTTCATCTGCTAGCTGTGAGTATATCTCCTAATACCAAACCCTCCTGCATTAACTCTAGCTACCTCCATTATCGTCTGCTAGCTGTGACTACTACTTTTATATAAAACAAGACCTATCTCCCTCTTCTGAATTCACATTACAATTCTTACACTTCATCAGTATCACAAACAAAACTTATTAATTATCTCAGGATCTTTTGTAATATTTATCTATCAATATTCATCAAATTTTCACCTTTGCTTTCAGTTCAAGATTTTGGATCTAGGATTGAAGCAATTTCTTGAATATATATTCACATCTCAACAGCATTTCCCCGTCAGTTTACCCGGCTAGGCCAGTAACTTCACTGTTCTCTTCTTGGCCATATATTCATCTGTTTATACGAATCTCAATGAATGGTCTCCTTTGCGTAATAATCTAGCTAAGTGATGCCTGTGAATTTAGACAAAACATTTGTTTTCAGAAGAAATTTTAAAAATGAACGGAAAGTGGTGACCGATTTTGTTCGAATGTAAAACAAAAAATGAAAATACACAACACCAACGAAAAATGAAAATACACTAACATAATGGTTTTGGTTTTCCCTCAAATTATTAGTAGTCAGCAAGAAATTTAGATTTCGTATAAACATTATGGTTGAGTTAATTACGCTCTAATGATCGAACCATAGTGTATTAGAATATAGTTGTTTTTTCTTCTTAAGTTGATCATAAGATTACCCCAAATCAGTTTTGTTTATAATTTAGTCGAAACAGCAAAATTACGCATTTATGCTCTAATCAGTTTTGGATCAAGTCTGTAGTGACAGAATGGTTTTCCTTTTCTCATGTTGCAAAATTTCCTAGTTGTTTACGTGTATGTAATGAAACTTACACGACTCATCTTACATTAGAAATTAAAAATCTTCGTTTATCCAAGTTAACAAGACAAGACATATTAAAAAAAAAAACAAAAAAAGACATATTGTTTGATTTTTCCTTGCTTTTGATATGTTTTCAACAAAAAAATAATTTGGTCAAGAAATCTAGTTAATCTCTTTTTTATTCCTTCAGCAATTGGGTTGTGTTTTTTTTTACCGTCATGATATGCATCAATTTCCTCATCTATATATACTCTTTTTATTTGCATTAGAGTATCATCATCGCTTCAACTTAGGATAGTACTCAACATTATAATTGTTGTTATAATGGAGGACGTAAGTGATAAAACAACTTTCAACGGCGAACTTATCGTCCGGATTATAGGAGAAACAACTGTGGTTCCAGCAGAGGAAACACCTAAGGATTTACATTTCTTGTCAAACTTGGACACGATGGTGGCGATGATCGACACTTTTTACTGTTTTAACAAAATACTAGAAGTTGGCAGATTAGATGCAGCTGAAGTCATTAAAGATGGTCTAGCAAAAGTACTTGTTTACTACTATCCACTTGCTGGATGCATCACAATGAATGAAAAGCATAAATTTATGGTCAATTGCACAGGTGAAGGTGCTCTTTTTGTTGAGGCAGAGGCCAACCTTAAGTTGGAAGAAATTGGTGACTTCACGAAACCTGATCCTGTTACTTACGGGAAGCTTGTTTATGGCCTTCTTGATCCAAGAAACATACTACAAAATCCTCTACTTGTGGCTCAAGTAGTATACAAATACATGATGTAGTTCTTGTACTAGATTATTTTTTCCTTTTTAATTTATAAAGTATCGGAGTATTTTATAGTTCTTAATTATTTTATACAAATACACGTGTTTGCAGGTGACCAAATTCAAGTGTGGAGGGTTCGTTCTTGGAATAACCATGAATCACGCTATGGCCGATGGAACCAGCGCAATGGAGTTTATGAAGTCGTGGGGTGAAGTTACGCGAGGATTGTCGTTAACAAGCCCGCCATTCTAGATCGAACTATACTCAAAGCACGAAACCCACCTAAGGTAGAATTCACCCATGTTTATGAAGACATCGTTGATGTATCAAACACTGAGGCTCTCTTCGAACAAGAAATGCTTATCAATAAGTCCTTTATCTTTTACCCTGAGAATCTAGAACAACTTAAGAAAAAAGCTATGGAAGATGGGGTTTTACAAAGGTGTACTAGTTTTGAAGTACTTGCGGCTTTGATGTGGAGGGCTCGAACTCAATCGTTAAGACTTAATCCTGATCAACAAGTAAGGCTACTCTTTGCGGTTGATGGGCGGTCTAGACTAGACCCAAAATTGCCAAAAGGTTACTTCGGCAATGCATTCCTGATGATGAATTGTCAATGTAGCGTGAGTGAGATGTTAGACAACCCACTGTCATCAACAATAGAGAGAATTCAAAATTTAATTAAGTTGGTTACAGATGATTACGTAAAATCAACCATAGATTTCTTAGAAGAGCCAATAAGAATTCAACCTCAAAGTTCTACAGTATTCTTAAGTGCTTGGTCTAAGCTAGGATTCAATAGTATGGAATTTGGTTGGGGAGAACCCTTTTTCGCAGGCCCGCCTAGGTTAGCCATAAAAGAAGTGGTGTTATTCTTAGCCCATGGAAAAGATAACAAAGGCATAAATTTGATTCTTGCTTTGCCTGCTTCTTCAATGAAGATCTTCAAAGAAAATTAATATCTCCTAGTAAAATCAAGTTATCCCTAGTATGATAACTTGATCCATTGTGTAGTTAATATCTCACTAGAAAATTACTAATATAATACTACGATTGAATGTCATTGAAATCTCATTGCTTGAATTCAAGTGAGGAAATTAACCTTGATATGTATTAAGTTTTCATATGGTTTCTTATAGTTTATAGGATTTTTTTCTTTCTTTTTTAGCTAATTCACAAGTTTATCCAACAGATGCACAAGATGCATGAATCTCAACTTGTGACTATCAAAGCCAAATTTCAACAAAGTTTAACTTTCATCAAGCACGAGCATAAAATCAACGACTTCAAGGGTCTTCATCACCATGTCTCACAGTATGCATTAGATTTTATCATCCCTGAAATAAGAAGATTGGAAAAGTCGAGAATAATTGCCGAGAACTTCTATGGATGCATTTTATACAAGACACATGGCCTACCTTGTGCCCATATGATAAGTTAATATCGCAATCAGGGAAGAGCTATCCCACTTTCTTCTATCGACTCACAATGGAGGCAGATCAATTTAGTACCACATGTTTCTCGTTCTGATATTGTGTTTGATTATCTACCCCAGCTAGAGATTCTAAGAACAAAATGGGACCAATATACTGAACCACAGAAGATTCGAATCACTGAAAGAATGTCAATTTTCATCACTGAGCTTGCACAACCCGACAAAAATAATTTTCAGGAACCACCAGCACCTGTTCGAGTCAAAGGAAGAAAAACAAATGCTGAGAAGAACAGAGAAAACTCTATGCAGAGAGATCTTTCTCGGCATGAACATGCTGATCTATCAAAGAAGGTATTTTTCCAAAGCAGTTAAAAATATTACCTCTTACTGTATTATATAATAAGGCCATTACATATTTGTATAGTTTATATTAGTTACTTGATTCCTAACCTTGTTTATCTTGTATCGACTCAAAGGTATTTCCAACAAAACATGGGAACACCAGCACTGAAAAACATGGGAACACCAGCACTCAATAAGAACAAGGAGATATTGAAAACCAAGGTCCCAAACAGAAGAGGAAATATACGAAAAAAAATACTCAATATTGGGAGCAAAAGAAGGCAAGAACAAGTATACCAGTTGAAGGTACAAGCAACAATGAAAAGCATCATGTCGATAACGTGGCGGAAAATAAGGTACAAGGCCCTATAATCGAAGAAGAGGTTAGAGCCACGGATCCATCAAGATAGATTATAGATTTTACCGTGGAACATGAGGAACCCAACCATGATGTTGCTATTTATGATGTTGAATCAATAGAAAACAATAAAGTAGACGAAAGTTTTCTAGGAGAAGAAGAGGAAGAGGAAGAAGAAGATTACTTCGCGGAAGATAAACTTGAAGATGATGAGGATTCTTGGCAACTTCGGAAGTGGCGTGAGCCTCGACCTGAGGAGTGGAATTTACCTAGTCAATGGTATGTGTCACAACTTCATGAAGCTATGCAATTCTACATAGAAGGTACTCGAAGTGTCCTTGCAGATGGTCATTGTGGTTTCCACGCCATTGGTTTCCAACTAGGTATTAGTTGTCTTGATGATTACCTTATTGTTCGTAGAAATATGTTTGCTGAAGCTGCTAATCACAAGACGTTTTATGAGAAAGTATTAGGATCTGAGGAAAGGTACACCGAGATTCTAAAAAGATTGAAGTTTGAGGAAGGAGATGAAATGGACATCAGTAAATGGTTTAAAATGCCAGAAGATGGTCTTGTAGCGGCGCAAACTTTCCGCACCGTTCTTATCTGGCTTTCAAGGGAGATGTGCGCAACCTTTTTCCCATCGAGGCACGGTCCAATCAAAGGTAAAAAACATAGAGTTATTGTGATGGCTTTTGTGAATGGTGACCATTTTGTTCCTATGAAGTTAAAGTTAGGTGCTCCTATACCACTTCCGTGCAATATGTGGATTCAGAAAGCGTACGAAGACGCCAAGGTATGGCCCAAGAATTACGAGGAAAATATGAAGATATACAAACGAAGAATGAACTTTACAGAGACAGATCATACGAACCCAGTTGTTCTTAATTAAATAATTTGGTGTAATTTTACTACCCTTGTTATTCGTTTTGATTTTATGAAAACAAATGAAACTAAAGATGGTGGAGTATTTATGAGTTAATGAAGTATTCCATTACGGTGTCCCAGTATAGTTTCTAAATTTTAGCAGTCGAAAGTTTATGGGTTCTGCAGATACAACCCAACCAAGTATGTTTATCGTCCGGGCTATGTTTAGCAACCGGAGCTCAGTAAGTCATTAAGTGTTTACTTTTGCTGTTTTAGTTTCTAGAGATACACTAGGACTAGAATATGATTCCATGCAGCACTGGCATCGAAATAATAGTTGAAAATGAGAACAAAAAGAAACAAACAGTAGGAGATGATGCTAGGTGTGCAGCATGTGAGTTGGCTGTTGCTTGGTTCAGAAAGGAGCGTACGCTGAACCAAGAAAAAGGGCAAGTACTCAGTTATGTCAATCATGTACGTTTCCATGGTATGAATAAAGGTCCCGCCTTTTGGAAAACGGTTCATGTTATTGGGTATTATGTTTATGGCACATTACTTGATGCATCTTCCAACTTTTTGTAGCTTTGTGAGAACCTGTCAAGTCCTTATTATTGTGTATTGTCTGGGGGATTCACAAAACTTAGCCGTACTGAGTAGGTACTGCCGACTACATGAGATGGAAGACGGTGAACAAGGTCTTCTCAGATGGCCTCAATGCAAAGGTTTGTTTTTTATTGAGTTGGGTGGTTTTAGGTACTGGGTGTAAATAAAAAGTCAATGGGTAGTAATTAGGATATTTAAACTTTAAATGGGTGGTAAATAGGATAACTAGGGGTGGTAATTAAGGTGGGTGGTGAATAGGAAAAATGTGGGTGGTGAATAGGTAAAACCAAAAAAAAAAAAAAAAAAAACTCAAACAGACATAACTTTTGAACCGAAAGTACTGAATATTAGACATTTATAAGTAACGCAAAAAGTCAGGTATGTCTAAAACAATTTCTCTTACATCTTTGTTCAACCTAGAATGCCTCTTAGCCAACTTATCACATGAGAAGTAAGTTTTTGCAGGAATGTACAAATCTCATAGTTCTCACTTTATTACAGATACATTGCCATCTAGGATGAATTACCCAAGGAACCTTGTTTTTTATGAAATCCATTGAAACCCTAAGATGCTTCCTACTCTAAGCATAAACTATGGCCTAGATTTTAGCTAAAGAATTTGTTGCCACCCCACACGACCAGCCACTGCAACCACCACCTGACAAGCATGCATGGATTCTAGATTTCGTCAAAAATTACCGGGGTTAGTTTGTGAGTTGGAATTTTTTAAATGAAGTTTTGTTCAAAATTGGATTTGGTGGTGTTGGGAATGCTTGGATTAGAAATTGTTTACATTCTCAAAGTTATGCGTATGCATTTTTGCTATATACGCATAATTTTTGCCACTAATTTTTGCCACTTCCTCATTGGTAACCCAACCAGAGCCATTGAGTGGATTCCATATTAAAATGGTCGGTTTAATCTGAAAAGTGGTGGGAGTTCGGATAATCTAAGCTGCAACTGACAATGGATTAAGTGGTTTTATGAGTTAGTGGGTACTCGACTAAGATCCCACTTTCTCTCTAGAATGATCCTATAAAAGAGACTCTTTAACTTGTCTCATTTCCATTAAATCCTTACCAATTTTCATTTCGCACCATTGAAAGAGCTTCTCTCAAAGAATAACAAGATGACATAACACAGTGGAAACATTCTTATATTTCTACGCGTGGCAAATGAAATGAAAATCCTGTCTCACTCAAACCTGCAAACTGGAAATTAGAAGAGATACAATGATATTAAGAAATTGGTGCCACATTATACATATGATTCCTTTCTTCCCAGTTTTCGGTTCTTGAACCAAAATCATTTCTTCTTTAAAGTATATCAGCCAAGATTTTGTTGCTAGATACGGAACTTAGCAACTCAAAAATCCACTACGTAAGAATCATTTAGGCATTTCGCTTTCATTATATATTCTGGTTCATCCTTCTTGTCTCTGCATGATCTCCTGTATGTATGCAACTTTATGCTGCAGTCGCCATGATTACTGAAATATGCATGCTGAGATCATGTGGTTGGCAACTGTTATGGGTCAGTATGTGCTTAACAAATAATAATTTTTCTGAACAAATAGTAGCATTTTCCAGAGTTATGTGCCAAAATACTTGTTAGGGGCGTCGAACCCCAAACATGTTTTTGAGTGGTTATGGCAACCATCAGCCAACTGGATTCCGGGAATTTCATCTATCCACGTGCACAGTTGGATGCATATAATTGTTATAATGTACAAACTTGGGGGAAAATGAAAGTATCAACATCGATTATTGACCCTAAATGGCTGGTTGATTTGTCCCAAGGTTCTTCTACCATTGAATTTAAAGAAAACCTAACACATGCATCACCGACTCTCTATCTCGGTCATTATTACTCTTGTTTGTTATTCCTGATACTATGGATTCAACATCTCATACCAAACCCTCCTGCCTTAACTCTATCTAGCTCTAACTACCTGAGTACCTGTCAATAAAACAAGACCTATCTCTCTCTTAATTCCTAATAACAAAATCACATCACAAATCTTGTATGCAGAAATCCTCCTTAATTAATTCCATCTCCTCATCATCATCACAAGACATACAAGAAACGCTAAAACTCTGAAACGACCAGTATCTTCAAATTATATATCACTTTCCATTTAAATTTCAAGATTCGATCACCCAATTTCTTGTATGTTTGTTGTAATTTTGCATCATTTCAGTTCAGACAGTTAGGTTGCTTGATCTTCTTGCGGTAATCATTCATTTTTCCGCAATAATATTTCAGCGTCGATTTACCCGGCTAGTTTTCGGTTCCTGAAATCTGGAACTAAGCTTCTCAAACATCCACTCCACTGGGTAAGAATTATTAATTAAGTACTTAATAATCATGTCAATCTCTTCTTGTCTCTGTATGTATATGTTTTGCATAATCCTGTCTGTCTGTCTCTAGTGTGTGGAATTTTCAGCCTCTTATGCATGCAGTTGTTGTTGGTCTGTGGCTGGGCTTAGTAGTTTTTCTAAACTATATGATTTTTTTATTTTTTTTTGTATCTATGATGTAGACTTGGGATTGCATCAAAAACCGACTTCAGATGGCAGGAAAAGCATACAGAGACAAGAAGAGATTTTACATGATTATTCTAGACTTGGGTAAAATGCTGGGTTATTTACCACCAAAGCTGGGGACAAGAACAGGAAAAGCAACATCAAGTACAGACGTTAGCGGATAGATTGGAGTAATTTTGTCAAGACAAGTCTTAACAATTATTGGTACGAGCGGACTCGGAATTGCACAGCTTCTAAATTGTTTTTTCTTGGAAATTGAACAGCTTTTGACCTTCTCCGTGATAATGATGCATGCAATTTGTATTTAGAGCTTTCCCTGTGATTAAATTCCATGACCCAAAAACTTATGCCATTCAAAATAGCACCAAAAATTTCAATTTCCTACCAAATGTTGTCAAGTATAATGAAATAATCATCCAAATATTTTAAATCATTGTCAAACTTTGCAGGCTAAGGCGCATTGCTCATTGAAATGGATTACAAACTTGTTTCCTCTTTTGGTTTCGATTGCATTCATTGAATCTGAATTCTAGTCTACAACCTAACACATGCACCACCATGGTGACCATCAAGCTAAAATCTAGACTTCAACATGGTGACCAGCACTAGCACCACCACCATCATCATTTCATATTAAGGGCGACTTAATAAGAATGTTGTACAATAAAATAATGAACTGAAGAAATTTTGTATATGACCTTTGATTTTTCCATGCCCAATCAGAGAGATGCTTGTTGTTCCCTAAGTTTGTGAAGCACGGATGTTTTGGTTTTCAGAATTTTCTTCTTTCATTCCTATGAAAAAAGTAAAATATTGTGTGTTCACATGTATATTGTCAGATAGACAATAACCAAGAAATTTCGAGGATGTGAGTAAGGGTTTGCTATGCACTTATTGATTTCTCTGTATTTTTAGAGAGGTTTTTATTAATGGGGTATGTTATGCACATGCTGCCACCAAACACCTCAACAAGGACATTTCACCATCTCCTCGAGTATTACAGTGGTAAAGTTATGTTGGGGATAAATGCAGTTGCATAAGTGTTTACGGAATTTTGGGAGGAGGACAGGGCACATGAAACAAAGACTTTTAAGTTTCTGCAAAACTCAAAACAAAATAACCAAACCGATTGTTCTAGAAAACATTAATGGTCATTATCCCCCACCATGAACCTAACAATTCATTTGATATCTTTAAAAATCCAAGGTATCAATGATGATATGAGACGGAGCGTACTGCTGAATTATATAGAGAACTTAGTTTCACCTAACTCAATTGGGTGTTAATGATATGGAATAAAGCTTAATGAGTTTCACTAAGATGCATGCATGATTCAAGTTGATGAAGCAGACTGAAGTTTACAAATGTTCATCGTATGATATTCTTGAATTTGTTAACTTAGTTTCCTAAACAACTATGTCTTTTTTCAGTGCTATGCTTTTGTTACTAATAATCACAGTTCAGTTGTCTTCGATTTTCTGTTGATCGGGTTTGTTGGTAATAATCCGGGCATCCACACAGCTAATTTTACCAAATTGGGATTTCCTTGACCTCTTTTTAATTCCAATGGTCATGGACTTTATAAGTTCGTTCACAGCGTATATCACACAGTGAGATGAAAGGAATATTTTTAGAGACCCAAAATCTGTTCAATGGCCCAATATGTCTTGTGATACAAAATCCGGATTATGATCTGAATCTTGTCAAATTGTATACTTTTCATCAACCAAAACATTGCTGTATCGTCCTATTGTTGTCACCTGACTGAATTTATATCTACCACGGAGCCCAAAATTTGCATTCTCACTCAAAATGTCCCATGACAAGCAGCTTAAACCAGAAAATAAAACTGCGACCTAATAGTCTTTATATTGTGACTTTATTATACTATGCTTTATGACCACTTTACATAAAATCTACCTTTGCGTCCAAAGATACTCTTGCTAAGTGATCCAAAAAATGCCTCATTAACAATAAAAAAACTCATGAGCCAAAATATTGCCCTGTGATTGTTCACCTTAACCCAAAATGTTCACCTTAATATTAACTATAACATTTTGACGTGATTTTAAACTTTTACATTTTGAACAATATTAAACTTTTTGGATCGACAAATTATGTTCACATTTTTAACCTAATAACTAACCCTAGAAGCCAGCCAAGCACAAAAAGGTTGAGGCTCCTACTAATATGCATCCATTGTATTTAGAGCACTACTATTCAAAATGACACTAAAAAATATTCAATCTCCGACCACCAGAGGACCAAGTGCCAAGCATAAATTGATAATCCAAATGTTAAATCATTTAACTGAAATTCTAATAATCTATATATCTAAGCAAATGACTCGCTCCCAAAATTTTAGATGATTAGTCAATTTCTCCTTCCACTAATAGTACCGTAGTAATTTTTTTCTTGGAAGTTGCACTGGTGTCTGGTGGGGGGGCCAATGGCGTATCCGGGGGTGTTTTTACCATTTTCTTTAAAATGAAAGCTTTCTTTCTTCTGCATTTGTTTGTTCAAATGACTTGTATTCTACTTAAAAACTTGCTTCCTCTCTTGCTTTCAATTGCATTCATTGATTTTGAATTCAAAAACCAAACACATGCATCAGTACCAACTCAGTCAGTATTCACTACTCACCGACTCTTCTATCCCACTCCTAATCAATATGCATTCAACATCTCACACCAAACCCTCCTCCTGTCTTAACTCTAGCTAGCTACCTTCACTCATTATAATCATTATCTATTCTTCTATCTGTATCTTGTCTATCAAACAATACCCATGTCTCTCCCTTTTGAATTCAATTATAACACAATCACACTACACTAACTCCATCACCTTCATCATCATCACAATTTATCTCTGAAAACCCATTATTTATTTCTCAATTTTCAAGATTCGATCACGCAATTTCCTTGAAGTAATTTTGCATGATTCGGTCAGTTTGCTTGTTAATCATTCATAACTCAACAACATATCCTCTTAAATTTACCCGGCCAGCTTTCGGTTCCCGTAACAAGATTTTGTTGCTAGATTTGGAACTAAGTAAGAATTATTTATGCATTTCGCTTTCATCGTTTCTTCCTGCAGTGTTTGTTAAATTAAACAGAAGCGTCTCATGCAACTGTTGTTGGCCTGTGCTTATAAGTTATTTTTTTGTGCATCTTTTCTAGACTTTGGATTGCAAGAAAACCGACTCAAGGGAGAAATGCTGGGTTATTTAGCACCAGATCAGCTGGGGAAAATTAGGAAGACCAGATGTCCTTGTATTTTTGGTAGCAATTTTCTTGAATACATTCGGTATGAGCGGACTCGGAAAACGCAGAGCTATTCCATCGGCGTATTGGTGATGATGATTCTTGTGGTGCCCTGGTCCTTATTTTTTGCCATGGAAGAAGGATTAAGGTCGTCAAATCAGTGTATAGAATCTCTGGTTTAAAAGGTACCTGTTCCACCAAAGATGACCCATCTTTACCGATGACCACTTCTATGGAAATCAAAAGTTTTACAGCCAATGGGCATTATCAAAGTTATTCATCTTCACATAATATCCGTATGTGCGGACTCGGAAAATCAAGCCAATGAAAAGCATTTTACTTTTTTACTCTTCTTGTATTTTGCGGACACAGTTTTGTATGTTCTTTGTTTGTTGTTGTCTATAAGTTTGGGAAACATGGATGTTTTGGTTTTCATGATTTTCTCCTGCTTCTCCCAGCAGTTGAGGCCATTAATTGAGTTTAAATTGTTAGGAAGTTTCTTTCAGCCCGATGAAAAAAGTGACATAATGTGTGTTTTGGATTGGGGAAGGTGGGTTTTCTTTCACACCAAACACCTCAACAACGACATTTCATCATCTCCTTGGGTATGATAGCAAAAACAAACAAAACTACCATCCAAATTTTAAATCATTGTCAAACTTTACAGGACACTTCCCATTACACATTGAACTGAAATTTATCTAAGAATTGACTGAAAGAGTGAATGCATTTCCGGGAAGTTGTACTGGTTGGCGGCAATGGTAAATAAAAATAGTTAAATGGCTTTGCCCAGGTTTGCACTGGAGATCTTCAGTGTGTTAGACTGACATGATAACCAACTACACCACGAAACCTTGGTTGGTTTTTAACAAAATTTTGATTTCATATTTTTAAAGAAACTACATCACAACAAGTACATGGTTAGCTGAAAATAGAATGAACTAATCTATACCCCTGGGCTGAGAATGGTTAATGTCATGAGCCAGTACTGTGATGACACCTAAGAGCTAGTTGAGTTGTTGAACTCTTTTGGAAGTTATGGTGGGGGCAATGTCCCAATCCTTACCATTTCCTTGGCAAAAGACAACTGAAGAAAATGAAAGCTTAATTTCTTCTATCTACCGATAAAATAAAAACTACTTATTCTACTTTCAAACTTGTTGCCTCTTTTGGTTTGAATTCTAGTCTAAAACGCAACACTGACTCTCTCTCTCTCTCAGTCATTATTCGCTACCGACTAACTCTTATTTCCCCAATATCTTATACCAAACCCTCCAACTCTAGTAGTGGCTAACTCCATTATCATCAGCTAACTCTAACTATTTGTCTATTAAAAAAGACATATCTCCCTCTTCTGAATTCAGCAACACTTCATCAGTATGAAAGACAAGACCTATTATCTCAGGCTCTTTTGTAATATTTATCTGTCAATTATTTTTCACCTTTGCTTTCAGTTCAAGATTTTCTGACGCAATTTCTTGTATATTCATATCTCAATAACATTTTTTTGTGAAGTCAGGGACGGACCCAAAAATTATTGTTGGGTGGGGCTAAAAAAAATGTCATACGGGTATCGAAAAATTATACAAAAGTAGTTCTAGAGAGTACCTTTTTCTTTATGTGCAATTAACATTCAAATGAACCCATCACTTAAAGAGTTAACTAACTGTCTGACACTTAAAAACCTCTAATAAAATTTACAAATAACTATACATTTATTTCTCATAAGGGAATTAATTAGGTGAATCAATACAAACTTTTGATAAACTTCGGTCAAAATCGAATCAAAGGTATTATAGGTCTCCAAATCTCTTTCAAGCTCTCTAACTCTCCGTCTCAGTTATGTCAGCAAGCAACTGAGAGTTGTTTTTTCCCAAGTGGTTGAATCTCTCAAGCTATTAGTGCATTTGTTTAGTTGGCGCATAATTATTTCTAATGGGTTTTAGAAACTGTAGTTGCTTACCGTTTAGTGGCTCAGATCAATACACATCCCCAGTTGCCTTTCCTAGTGGCTTAAACTGTTAAACAAAATTTTTAGTAGCGTTTGGTCAGTTTTTTTGTAGTGTCATATATGCATATAGTAAAACACTTCTCTACCTGTGATGGGGCGGGCTAAAGCCCCACTTAGCCCAATCATAGGTCCGCCAGTGCCTCAACTCAATTTCTTGTATATTAATAATTACTGGTATGAGCGGACTCGGAAATGACAGTGTTCAAAGAAGAAGAAATATTCAATTAGATTTTACTTCTTTATATTTTGGTTTGGTACTTGCGTTAAGAATATATAGTCCATATATTCTGCAGTACTCTTACTATGATGTAGGAGTAATCTATATGTAAGATTTATTCTCATGATGTAGGTATCATGAGCCAAATCCTTGGCGTTTGAGTAAGCGCCGGGCATGATTTTGTACATTTACTTTATTTTTCTACTCTAACCTTTTAGGAAATTATCAGACTGGAATCATTTGGAAAAGATGATGTTGCATTTATGGAAAGAATGAATTGATTTGAGTGGACTTAAAATCCGTTAAAAAATTGTTAGTAGTTCGGCAGTTTCTTTCAGTCCCATGAAAAAAGTAACATAATGTGTGTTTTGGATTGGGGGAGGTGGGTTTTCTTTCACATGTATATATTGTCAGTCAGATAACCAAGGAATTTCAAGGTCGGTATGCTATGCATGTGCTGTCACCAAACACCTCAAGAAGGACATTCCACCATCTCCTTAAGTATTACTACAGTAGTAAAATTTTGCAGAAGTTGTTACTTAATTTGGGAGAAGGACAGAGCACATGAAATGTTATGACCAATGGCTCTTCCAAGCACAATCAATAAAGAATTGAAATAGAAATGAAATCAAAAAGTAAAACAGACACACACACAAGAAAATGATTTATAGTGGTTCGATCAAGATGATCTACATCCACTTTGGAAGACGACGATAACGGTTTCACTATGATTTGAACAAGATACAAGAGTATGATTGAAAACCCTCTCTTAAGAACAAGGATACACTGCCTGCCTTACACTCTCTCTAGAATACTTATTGTTTCTCTCTTCTTCTCACTGATTTTGTGATGTTCTACAATGAAAACAATCAAGGATATATATAGGAGCAAAACCAAGGCCTTATGTCGACATAGTCACTAGAGAGTGCTCCACTAGCTCTACTACTAAGTGTTCCACTAACTACTAAGTGCTCCACTAAACCGCCCCAATAAGTGCTCATCTTATATGACTAAATGCGTTTAATGATTCAAGGCATATACTACAAATCTCCACCTTGACTTGAATACCATCACTACTTATCATCATCATCTTCGCTCATCCCCTCAAGGGCTCTCAACACCTGTTGACACCAACCTAGTCCAAGCAGTGCTTGAACTTGATACTTGGAACTGGCTTCGTCAACATGTCTGCAGGGTTATCCACTGTAGGAACTTTTAGCATCGCTATCCTACCTTCCTCAACTGCATCCTTGATAAAATGATACCTGACATCGATGTGCTTCGTTCTCTCATGATACATCTGGTTCTTGGTCAAGTGAATGGCACTTTGACTGTCACAGAACAAAGTTGCATTCTCTTGCTTGAAACCCAAATCACCAACCAAACCCATCAACCATATACCTTCCTTCACTGCTTCCGCGACTGCCATGTACTCTGCCTCAGTTGTAGACAGTGCAACTGTGCTTTGAAAAACCGACCTCCAACTTATAGTACTACCACACAATGTAAAAGTATAACCTGTCAATGAACTTCTTCTATCAAGATCACCTGCATAATCAGAATCAACATAACCCACAACATTCGTCGAATCACCATAGTGTTTATCAAACACTAAACCAACATCTGTACTTCCCCTTTGATACTTCAAAATCCACTTTACAGCTTGCCAATGAGCCTTCCCGGGACTTCCCATATATCTACTTACCACACTCACAGCTTGTGCGATATCCGGCCTTGTACAAACCATATCATACATGATGCTACCAACTGCGCTTGCATATGGAACTCGAGACATATACTCTGCCTCATCTGCAGTTTGAGGTGATTGCTTTCTAGAAAGTTTAAAATGAGCTTCCAAAGGAGTACTTACTAGTTTTGCATCTTTCATACCAAACCGCTCCAACACCTTCTCGATGTAATCCTTCTGGGACAAATGCAACTTGCCTTCAGCTCGGATCCTATGAATCTCCATGACCAATATCTTCTTTGCTGCGCCCAAATCCTTCATCTCAAACTCACTACTCAACTGCTCCTTCAGCTTTTGTATCTCTGACATGTCTTTGCAACCAATCAATATATCATCAACATACAAGAGTAAATACTCAAATGAACCATCTTGGAGTTTCCTGTGATATACACAACTATCATACTTACTCCTGTCATAGCCATTAGCCACCATAAACGTATCAAAACGTTTATACCACTTCCTTGGAGATTGCTTCAAACCATACAAATATTTCTTCAACAAACATACATGGTTTTCTTTACCAGGAACTTCAAACCCTTTTGGTTGTTGCATATAAATACGCTCTTCCAAATCACCATGAAGGAAATCCATATTAACATCTAGTTGTTCCAATTATAGATATTTCAAAGCAACTATAGGAAGCAATGTTCTAATAGAACTATGTTTAACAATAGGAGAGAATACCTCATTGTAGTCAATTCCTTCTCTTTGCGTAAACCCCTTTGCCACAAGCCTTGCCTTGTACCTTGTTCCTTCACCATCTGAAGTACCTTGTTTCTTCTTGAAGACCCATTTGCTTCCAACAATCTTATGCCCTTTTGGTATTGCAACTATCTCCCAAGTGCCATTCTTGTCAAGAGACTCAATTTCTTCAATTGCAGATGCTCCCCATTCTGCCGATTCTTCACCACCGATTGCTTCTTCATAGGTTGTTGGATCATCCCTATCTATGCTCTCACCCACTGCAAATGCATATGCAACCAAATCAGCATGGCCGTATCTCTTAGGTGGTCTAACTTTCCTCTTCTCTCTGTCTCTTACAAGATTGTACTGATGACCTTGTGCTTCTTCTTCCTGGGCAGGTTCTTGCACAATTTCTTGATCATCATCATCATCAGAAACAATAGTCTCATTTCTTCCTTAAACTTGCACCTCAAGTTCCACCTTGTCACCATGCTCCACATTATCACTAACACCCTCTTCAGCTTTTCCATCTAGTTCTTCATTCTTTTGCTTCAACATCGATTGCTCATCAAATTTCACATCTCTGCTGATAAGAAACTTGTTTGATATTTCTGCAGGACACCATAACCTGTAGCCTTTCACGCCCTTTGCATACCCAAGGAATATACACTTCTTTGCTCTAGGATCTAGCTTCCCCTCATTCACATGAGCATAGGCTGGACATCCAAAAATATTCAAGTCTTCATAGTTAGCATGCGAACCTGTCCAAACTTCATTTGGAGTCTTACACTCAATGGAAGTCGATGGAGATATGTTCACTAAATAAGCTGATGTGTTTGCTGCTTCTTCCCAAAACTGTTTTGGTGACCCGGCATTGGAGAGCATACACCGTTCCTTCTCCATTATGGTTCTGTTCATCCTTTCTACAACACCATTTTGCTGTGGTGTTTTTCTGACAGTGCGGTGTCTCACAATCCCTTGCTCCTTGTAGAACTCATTGAACTTACCCCCACAAAATTCCAAACCATTATCTGTCCTCAAGCACTTGATTTGTCTTCCGGTTTGCTTCTCAACCATAGTCTTCCATTGCTTGAACTTAACAAAAGTTTCATCTTTGTGTTTAAGTATGAATACCCATACTTTCCTTGAAAAATCATCAATGAATGTTAACATATATCTACCACCACTATGTGAATCAACCCGAGAAGGACCCCAAAGATCAGAATGAATATAATCCAAATACCTTTGGTGTTATGAATAGATGTACTAAACTTGACTCTACACTGCTTTCCAAAGACATAATGTTCACAGAAATCAAGCTTGCATGTTTTATGACCACAAAGCAATCCCTGCTTGCTCAAAACAGCCAACCCCCTGTCGCTCATATGCCCTAGACGCATATGCCACAACTTGGTAGTATCATCATCATAACTTGAAGAACATTCAGCTGCATCACCCGTCACAGTAGTACCTTGCAGCGTATAAAGACCATTAATTCTCTCGCCCTTCATAATTGTAAGACTTTCTCTTGAGACACGAATAACTCCACCTTCACCTTGATACTTGGAGCCATTTGAATAAAGCATACCCAAAGAAATAAGATTTCTTCTCAGGTCCGGAACATGCCTAACCTTAGTTAAAGTCCTCACCATACCGTCATACATCTTAATTTGAATTGTACCTACACCCACCACTTTACAAGTGACATTGTTTCCCATAAGAACTTTACCACCTTCTCTAGCTTGATAAGTAGTAAACCACTCTTTATGAGGACACATGTGAAAAGTACACCCCGAATCAAGAATCCACCCATTCTCCGAGCTTTCGGTATGAACCGTAAGAACCGTTCATCATCACCTTCTGCTTCAACATTTGCTACGGTGCCTTGGTTAGTATTCTTCTCGACATTCTTCAATTTTGGAGAATCCTTCTTGAAATGCCCCTTTTCCTTACAATGAAAGCAATAAAATTTACCGGATTTTGATTTAGACCTTGACTTTGATCTATTCCTATCAAATCCTCCCTTTTGGTTTCCTCTTCCTCTAGCAAACAACCCATCTCCCTAATTATCTTTACCATCGATAACCGTCTTCTTTAACTCCTTAGAGTTCAAAGCCGCTTTAACATCTTCCATGGAAATTGTAGTTTTTCCATACATTACGGTATCAACAAAATTTTCATAAGATGGTGGTAAGGAACAAAGCAAACCCAAATCTTGGTCTTCATCTTCAATTTTGACCTCAATATTTGTCAAATTCAAGAGAATTTTATTATAATCATCAATATGATCTATAATAGACATTCCTTCATGCATTCTAAGAGTATGTAATTTATTCTTAAGATATAAACGATTAGTTATGGATTTAGTCATATACCTATTCTCCAACTTGTTCCATAGCCCGTCCGGTGTCGTTTCCGTCGCAACTTCTCTCAAGACCTCGTTGCTCAAACACAATAGAATTAATCCATGTTCTTTCTCCAAGTGCTCATCCTTTTTCTCATCCTTCAATGTTGTTCCGAGAGCCGTATTCCCCTTCAAGGTTTTCACCAAACCTTGTTGCACTAAAACAGCCCTCATCTTTAGCTTCCATAAATTGAAATCATTCCTTCCATCAAATTTCTCAATCTCATACTTTGACGCCATCGTAGATCGCTTTTACCCGAAGCTCTAATACCAATTTGTTATGACCATTGGCTCTTCCAAGCACAATCAATAGAGAATTGAAATAGAAATGAAATCAAAAAGTAAAACAGACACACACACAAGACAAGGATTTATAGTGGTTCGATCAAGATGATTTACATCCACTTTGGAAGACGACGATAACGGTTTCACTATGATTTGAACAAGATACAAGAGTATGATTGAAAACCCTCTCTTAAGAACAAGGCTACACTGCATGCCTTACACTCTCTCTAGAATACTTATTGTTTCTCTCTTCTTCTCATTGATTTTGTGATGTTCTACAATGAAAACAATCAAGGCTATATATAGGAGCAACACCAAGGCCTTATGTCAACATAGTCACTAGAGAGTGCTCCACTAGCTCTACTACTAAGTGCTCCACTAACTACTAAGTGCTCCACTAAACAGCCCCAATAAGTGCTCCACGTATATAACTAAATGCGTTTAATGATTCAAGGCATATACTACATGAAACAATGACATTTGGTCATTAATTTCATCATTCCCCACCACCAACCTAACATAAGTATTAAAGTTAAGATGCATCTAATCGTATTTACTATGTGAGATTGCCCTGCGATTATTGAAAAACTACGCCTTTCAAAATGTCACCAATTAAAATATTCAACTTCCTACCACCCAATATCTCCTGTCTGCCATCGACATGATTACTGAAATATGCATGCTGAGATCATGTGGTTGGCCACTGTTATTGGTCAGTATGTGCTTAACAAATAATAATTTTTCTGAACTATATATAGTTTTTTTTTAGTTTTTTTTGTATATATTCTAGACTTCTGATTGCATCAAAACCTCGACCGGAGGGTAAAATGCTGGGTTTTTAATTAGCACCAAATCTGGGGACAAGAACAGAAAAATTAGGAACACCAAGCTCAGAAGTCTTTGTATTTTTGTCACAAATTCTCTTGATAATTATCGGTATGAGCGGACTCGGAAAACACTGAGCTATTTCCTTGGACTGAAGTTGATCTTCGAAAGATTCGAGAAGAGGAAGACAATGTTTTTGATACATCTTGCGAAGTTGAGAAGAACAATGAAGAACTAGAGGATTCAGAGTATGAAACTGTGTTGCAGAGTTGTGTGTTGAAAAGTTGAAGCCTTTAAAGGAAGTCTCTAAATGAAAACCAATGTCGAAAGAACAACATGTAGGTAATTTGATGAATCTAAGTTCCTTGCTTGGGGCTCATACTGGAGATAAAGAAGCTAGATAGATACAAATCCTTGAAAGCAGACAAGGATTTAGGTCCGTGCAATGAGAATTTAGGTCTAGGAAAAAGAGCCCCTGTCAAGAAGAAGCGGTAGGATTGCCGTGATATTTTTGAGTTTTTTTCTTGGTGTTCGATAATAAGATTACTTGGTGCTCAATAGAATATTCACCAGTAGAGTTTGAGATACGTCCAAACTCTATAACCCCTGTGAATCTTAAGAGTTCCGAGTTTTATGAGTATGAAACTCTATAACCCGAAACTATGAAACTTGTGATTATTAAACTCTATAATCCGAAACATACCCAAATTGTGTATATATTCTTGGTCTTGATTTTCTGACTTCCTTATTAACGTGAAAAGAAGAGAAGATGGGTGACCAAAACTCGGAATCATCTGCACCTGAAAAGTACTGCTCAGTTGGTGCTGAATGTTACCAAAAAACTTTCAAGGGCTACCAAGCTGATCATGAATGATTCCCAAAATATCTTCCAGTTGGTTTTAGATTTAAACCAACTGATGCTGAGCTAATATATCATCACCTCACTAACAAAATCACAGGAAAACCATTAGATCATAATTACATCCAAGACGTAAACATTCGCGATTACACACCTGCGGAGCTTACAGGTATATATATATATATATACATGCACATATTTAATTATGAGTTTCAGAATTTTCTAATATATCTTTTTTTTTTTTTGATAGGAAGAGAAAAATATATTAAGAGAAAGAAGGATTTACAAAGTCTACAAAGTGTAGACGAAGAAAAAAGCAAAAACAAAATAAAAGACGTGGGACATTAGCAAAAGACTAAGTCCCAGTTATTTACAGTGTAAGAGAAATTATTGTGAATCTTGTTTCCCATAGCCGTGGCCCAGGTAAGAACTAAAGTATTTGCCTCAATACAAAGTTCCAGATCAGTTTTGAAACTATAATTGGCTTCAAAAATTCTGCAATTTCTTTCTCTCCATAAAATCCAAGTTACAGCCGCAGGAATAAGATCCCATATCAATGTACCAGCACTCGAAATATGATTATTAGTCCAAGTATGCGCCAAAGAAAACATCGTTTCCGGGAAGACCCATGCCCAATTTGGAGTGGTACTAGACCAAATCTTATAGGCTACTTTGCAGTGAATAAGAATATGATCTTGCGATTCTGGACTGTCTCCACAAAGGATACAGGAGCTGTATAAATCCATACCTTTATGTCGCAGCATGTCCAGCGAGTTTAACTTACCATGCACAGCACACCAAAGGAGGAAGTTGATTTTGGGAGGTACGCCAGACTGCCAAGAGAATTTGAAAGGAAAATCAGGAATACCTTCCTCTGCAACGAGCTTGGCATAAAGAGATTTAACTGAAAAAATCCCATAGGAATGAAGGACCCATCTTCTTGTATCAGAAAGTGTATCCCTAGTTGGAGGTGATGATCCAATGATATCCAGCAAAGCAGCAAAGGAGTTTGTCTCAGAGTTAGTTAACGTTCTCTTAAAATGAAATTGCCAAGACCCATCTGCAGTAATATGTTCATCAACACTTGCAAACTGCAACCTATCCAGTTTATAAAGAGAAGTAAAAGAAGTATCCAGACTACGACTTCCAATCCATTTATCGTGCCAGAAAGATATTGACGTACCAGAATGTAAAGTGAGAGTGGAATTTTCAGAGATTAAAGAACTCATTTCCGTTATCGTTCTCCAACATGAAACGCCATGAGGATTTTTAACCTTACCCGGAATCCAGTATGAGAACAACTCTCCATATTTTTCTGTGATAAGCTTATACCACAATTGTGACTTTTCCACCCCAAATCTCCAGCACCACTTCGCCAATAAAGCTTGATTCATTTTCCTTAGGTTGAGCACTCCAAGACCTCCTCTCTCTTTGGTAGCACCCACTTGGTTCCAGTTGATCAAATTTGAGCAACTTCCACTGCTGGCACTATGATGTTTCCATAAAAAATTCCTCATCTTCTTTTCCAAAGCATTGATAACCGAAACAGGAGCTTTAAAAAGAGATAAGTAATACATGGGGAGAGAAGTAAGAATGCATTTCAGCAAGGTCAGTTTACCACCTCTTGTAAGAGAGATTTGACTCCATATTGAGAGATGAGCATCAAATCTTTCTAAAATTGGGTCCCAAATTGCTTTAGAAGTAACTTTTGCACCGAGCGGCATTCCAAGGTACAGGAAAGGTATAGAGTCAGTTCTACAACCTAACTCCACCGCCCAACTGTTAATTTCTGGGATGTCTCCGATGGCAATGATCCTTGTTTTTGAGGTGTTAACTTTAAGGCCTGCAATATACTCAAAACACTTAAGATCGAGAATAAGTTAATTATCTCTTCCTTCTTGCTGTCCACAAAAAAGATGGTGTCATCAGCATAATGAAGATGGTTCACCACCATCCCATTTTCAGTCATAGAAAACCCATTGAAAAAGTGAGAATTTGCTGCTTTATCCACATATCTAGAAAAACCTTCCATAGCGATATTGAATAAGAGAGGTGACACAGGGAAACCCTGTCTTACACCCCTAGAGCTGTTGAAGTAACCAAAAGCAGAGCCATTAATTAATACCGAGAAAGAGGCAGTAGAAAAACAGAATCTCATCCACCTACACCACTTGTCACTGAAACCCATTTTCTGCAATATAAACTCCAAATATCTCCAATTAACTCTATCAAATTCTTTTTCAAGATCAATTTTGCAAATCACCCCAGACTTGCCAGATTTTAATCTAGAATCCACCAGCTCATTGGCAATGAGAGTACCATCAATGATTTGTCTTCCTTCAATATAGGCACATTGAACAAGAGATATTATTTTTGACATAACTAACTTCAATCTAGAAGCTAAAACCTTTGCAAGAATTTTGTAAACACTAGTAAGTAAACATATGGGTCTGTAATCCTTAATAGTTTCTACATGCTCCTTTTTTGGGACTAAGGTGATAAAGGTAGAGTTATGTTTCATGTCAATACAACCCTTCTCACAAAATTCTGCAATAGTATTCATGATGTCGCCCTTTAAGAAGCACCAGCAATTCTTGAAGAAAATTATAGGAAAACCGTCCGGCCCGGGAGCCTTATCTTTTCCTAAATCATTAATAGCTTGAAGTACCTCAGCTTCAGTAATATTAGCATCAAGAATACCAGATTCAATATAGTTAATACTGTCAAACATAATACCTTCAAGAGAAGGTCTTATAATTTCTTCTTCTTTGAAAAGGTTTTCATAGAAACTTACAGTGTGCTTTTGCAGAGTAGATTTATCAGATATCAGATCACCTTCTATGTATAATTGCCTGATTCTATTACTTCTTCTTCGCGCAGTAGCCCTGCTGATGAAGAAAGATGTGTTCCTGTCACCCTCTTTTAGCCATTTCGAGTTAGATTTAATCCTCCAAGAGATCTCCTCCATTTGTGTAACTTTCTCAAACTCAGCTTTTAGTTCCAACTTCTCATTTTGTTGTGCGTCAGATAACAAAATGTCTTCAGCCAAAGAATCAAGAGAGTGTATTTCAAATAAGATGTTCTTCAATCTAGCCGGGATATGACCAAAAACCTCATTGTTCCATTGTTTGAGTTTTTCTTTAAGAGCTTTAAGCTTGCACCACAGTATTGTGCTCGGATTACCTGCAAAACAAAAAGAAGACCACCAATTTTCCACCATTTCAATGAAACCATTCTCCAAAAACCACATAGTTTCAAACCTAAAAGGGCTAGGTCCCCAAGATGGATCAGAGATATCTAGAAGAATTGGAATGTGGTCTGAGGTGGGTCTGGCTTTGGCTAGCTGGGAGACAAAAGGGAATTTTGTTTCGAAAGAAGGAGATATGAGAAATCTATCCAGTCTACACATCACTGGGTTTGATTGACCATTTGACCATGTATATCTTGCTCCTTTGAGAGGTAGATCGATAAGGTCATGGTTGAAGATGAAATCAGCAAATTTCTGCATACTCTGTGTTATCCTTGTGCAACCTTTCTTCTCAGCACACTTAGAAATGACATTGAAGTCTCCACCCAAGCACCAAGGGAGATCCCAGTGTCTACATATGTTGTCTAACTCGATCCAGAAGTTAGATCTTTCATGTGGTTTATTAGGTCCATAAACGTTGGTAAGAACCCATTCTAAACCATCACTTTTGTTGATACAGGATATGGAGAGAGTGTAGTCTCCTACTAAGGAGTCAGTAACCTCCAAGAACTCCTTGTTCCATAAAATCAGCATGCCCCCAGAATTTCCCATGGACTGTTGATGTGTCCAACCATAATCTGAATAACCACAGATTTGTTCGATGTCATAAGATGAGCATTGCATCATTTTGGTTTCCTGCAGAATGATAATAGGAGCCTTAACCAATTGTATCATCTTTTTGACAATTATTCTTATATTGTTTGAACAGAGGCCTCTCACGTTCCAAGTTAAGATTTTCAGATTCATTTATCACACTCAAATCCCATTTTCTTGATTTTTCTTCTTGCCTGGACACCAATATTACCAACTTCTGTAATGGGGAAATCAAGCCTTCTACATTCAGTACGTAGCCTTTTTGGAGTGCATATTGTATCACTGACTTCCGTAAGCGTACTAGCATCATCCAGCAGCTCTTCCTTCGAAGGTTCAAAACCAGGTGGGTATGTCGGAGATGATGAGGAGGAGGATATGTAAGAGTCTTCAGAATCCATATGAACAATGAATGTGTCTTCTAATCCTTTTAGGGCTCGATATTTCTCCTTAGGCTCATAGATATGTGTACTTTGCACTCATTTAAACTCTATTAATGTCTGAATAGCAAAATCTTTCATGATAACTGGGGGGTTTGCCGTCTTGCTTGTTACGTTCTTTAAGACAGGGCCTTCCATCGAAACCTTCAAAATAAGAAATCTTGTCGAATGATTGGGCATAGACTCAAAGCCGATACCCATTTGTACTCCCAAATTGAAAATCCTTTGTACTTCGGTTAATAACCACCTAGGTACACTTATAGCTTCATGTCGCTGGACATTAGGTCTTGATATATTTAAAAGATGATTGTAGATGATGGGTTTGAATGTTTTTGCCAATTTGAAGGAGGTTGGTTGTTGAATGATGGGCGGGTTTTTGAGGATGGGTGTATTTCTGATTGATGATGGAAGGGTTATGAGTGGATGGATGGGTTTAGTTATGGGGTCAATAAACTTGTAGGATTTTACTAAGAATTTCCTTAGCTTTGAATTGGGGGTTGTTGGATGGATAGGGATGGGTTTGATTTGTTTTTGTTTGGAGGTACAGGTAGTGGGTGCATGTTTATGACTAGGTTCAATTGGCGAGGGAATATCCGTATCATCACGTGGTGCATCCACCTCCGTTTCATTGGCTTTAGCAATTGTTGTCGGTTGAATGATGGCAAATGAAGTTGTCGTTTCCCAGTCGGTAGAGAAATTAAGCTTAAAAGATGGAATAATGTCAATTTCCATTGGTACCACCTTATCCATCTCCACTTTATTCGACCTCACCCCATGAGATATGTCGGACTCAGCTTTATCTTTTTCCCCGTGCACGATCTTTTTCTTGTTTGTTCTTTTTCGATGCCTCTTAGATTTTCCCCGCCTCCTAGAATTTCCATGATGAGCCCTCTTACTTTGAGATTTTGAAAATTCTTGTTTACTGACCAAATTATTTGCCGACAGATCCGGTGAGATTGTTGAATTTTGAATAGAATCCGCTACATTGCTATAATTGTGTCTTTGACCACCTTTTTCCGATTAAAAATTATCTTTCAAATCTTGTGTCCTGGATTGCCGAGTTGACCGTGCACTTGGAACGTAGCTCAGATTTTCCTTCGACCGTGAATTATTGTTCCGGTGGGTTGATGGATCTTCAGCAATGAAGATATTTGCAGAATAATTTCCGGTATCTGTTACCAGTGTAACTAAACGAGGAACATGATTAATTCCTTTCACATTCCTTATTTTCATTTTAATTGCCGTAAGATCTTGCAATCTTAAGGATGCTGGATGTATCAACAAAACTTCTCCACAGAAACTCCCAAGAGAATGCATCACTTTTGATGACCAATACTGAAATGGAACTCCATATATTTCAATATAGAAATCCGTAGCAAGAGTTGGGCTTGTGTTCCATAACTTAGTATTCCATCGAAACACCGAGTAACTTACATTTTGGAAATTAAAAATTCCTTCCACTTGATGATTTTTCGAAACCTCTTGTTCCATATAAAAAACCGCTTGACTTGAATTTATAGGAAATAACCTCAAAGGAATGGTCATATGATTTGTGGCTCGAAGATCTTCGCTAATGCTTTCCCATGATGTTACCTTGGTTGGTGCAGAAATCACAAATGTATCTTTCCATTTTCCCAGCAAGTTGTGTTTGTCTTGCTGCTTAATGGTAATCGACATTGAGGTATGAGATGTAACTTCCTTAAATGGTGCGGCTAATATATCCCAGAAGAACGGAGATTTGTTTTGAATTTTTGGTTGTGGAGGGGTTGTCTTATGTAAATGTTTGGATGAGGTAAAATCTGTTCTAACCGCTTGAGCATAGGATCTACTGGGGTCGATTTTAGAGGGCACATGATATGAAGGATATGAAGGGTATGTAGACGGACTTTTCTGTAAAATTTCCCCCAGCAATGTTGCAAAAGAAAACCACCCTTCAAAACAATTGCCAGATGGGATGTAGAACGAAACAGGATCATCTTTAGGATTTGGTTTGGATAATAGGATGAACAGATAAAATCTACTTTGATTTGATAGTTTATTGATCGTAAACCAAATTCTATTAGATTCATGTTTCCATGAATGTTTGCCTGCATCTCCATTTTTTGCAGCTTCAAAAACAATATTGTGAAGGAGTTTTGCTAAAGGTAATGGGAACGATCCTCTGGTTGAACCGGTAGAGTAATATTCGGTAATGGTGATTGGGGCTGTTGGATTTAGATTTTTTTTTGAAATTTTAAAAAACTTACGATCAATCTTGGCGTAACGATTATCTGAAGACATCCTAAACACTACGGAATACTAGGGAGCACTAGAGAGGATCTATTACCTAGAGAACCTGATCTAAAAACCTATTAGTTTTGAAAAAATGCAGAGAACGGAGAATGGAGGAGGAGGAGAGAGAAACATAGTGGATTTTTGGCACCTGTCCCCGAAGATAGAATTAGTTTCTAATATATCTAATTCTCACATTGTTTATCTCCATAGGTAAGTACATGGAATATGAGTTTCGACCTAATCGTGCTGCTGGCAATCGTCAAGGATATTGGAAAGCTTCCGGGAAAACTAAACCGATTAAGGACCAACAAGATGAAAGACAAATTTGGTCTAAAAGTACTTTGGTTTACTATAAATGGGATGATAAAGATTCACGGATCCAAGGAAAAGGAAGCAAGACTAACTACAAAATGCAGGAGTACGTTGTGGTCGATGCAGCAAAATCTGCAGATGATATTCCTGACAGTAGTAATATAAAACCTGCAAGTGATCAAGATAATAAATTGAAGGTATATGCATTGTATGTTATTGCAAATTGTTTACTGGTTGTTGTTGTTGTTTTTTTTTTTTTTTTTTTTTTTTATCGCCATTATTTACTGCATTCCTTTTTACAAATTTTGAATTTGTTATCTTTAATTAGGTGCAGTTTACGAATTTTGGTTTGTTATCTTTGATTTTGGTGCAGTTTAAAGATGTTGCCTTGTGTAAAATATATTGGAAACCTGCTAAATCGAAGGGAAATTCTAGACCAGCCAATGACGGCATTACTCCAGCTAGTTCAGATGACAATAGTAATGAAGACGAATTCGTCGATCCGTTTCCATATTTTGGAACGGGGCGAAGTTCATCGGAGGAAAATGAACTCTTTGAGAGGGAACTTATGGAAGAAAACCAAACGAACGATTACTTCAATAATCTACCAGATATGGATCCAAACCATCCAGATTTCTATGATTTTGATGACCAAGAGCTTCTTCAAGATCAGCCGTGGACTCATTCGCCAATTGCCACTCCACAGCAGTCACGTCAGCCGCGGAAGCAGTGCAAATAGTTTGAGATAATATTTCACGTCCACGAGTGCAGCAGTGCATGCAGCTTAGATGTTATAAGCTTAATTGAGTACTATTTATAATTTACAAATCAAGCATCGGGTAGTTCTTTTTCTTTTTTTTTATAGGCGTCGGACATGGGTTCTTAATTTCCTGGATAGACTAGTTTCGTCATAGTCAATTTGCGTTTATTTCTTAGATTTATTTTTACCCAGGAAAGGATTGAGCCACTGTATGGTAGATATCATGAGCCAAATTCATGGCGTTTGAGTTTACGCCGTGCATGATTTTGTACCGTTATTTTGGTTTTCTATTGTAATCTTTCAAGAAATGATCAGAATGGAGTAATTTGTAAAAGATGACGTAGCTGGTATTCATATCCCTCAAGTTAGTAACAAAATCCCAATTCTGTATATTCTTTGATTTAGTTTTCCATGCCCATTCTCTTAAATCAGTATAAATTGTTAGTTGTTCGGCGGTTTCTCTCAGTCCCATTCTCTTAAATCAGTATATAGTGTGTGTGTTTTGGATTGGGGGAGGTAGTTAAGTTTTCTTTGTTGTCAGATAACCAAGGAATTTCAAGGCACGTGCTGCCACCAAACACCTCAACAAGGACATTTCACCGTCTCCTGGACCTCGAGTATTATTACAGTAGTAAAGTTTGGGTGGGGGATTAATGCAGTTGCAGAAGTTTACTGATTTTGGGAGGAAGAGGTGGGCACATGAAACAAAAAGAAAAAAACAAACTGATTCACCTTCTATAAGAAAGTAATGGTGATTAATTATTCATTCACCAACCTAAAAATTTCATTTCATGCCTTTGCCTTCTTAAGTACTAAAGTTAAGAAGCATCCCTCGTATTTAGCGGACTGCATTGTGAGATTTCCGTGTGATTAGATTCCATTAACCAAAAACTTATGGCATCACCAAAAATTTCAATTTCCTATACCACCCAGGTATAAATGACCATCCAAATTTTAAATCATAGTCAAACTTAATTTACAGGACAACGCTCATTACAAATTGAACTGAATCTCTAATCTATCCAAGCAAATGATACTAACTCCCTCCTCCTACACCATTGATTAGGTAAGTCTATTTCTCCTTCAACTAATAGTAGAGTAGTTTTTCTCTTGGAAGTTGAGCTGGTGAGGGGGCAATGGTTTCTTGAAAATTAAAGCTTTGTTTCTTCTGTCATTTGTTTATTGAAATGACTTGTATTCTACTTACAAACTTGTTTCCTCTTTTGGTTTCAATTGCATTCATTGAATTTGAATTCTAAAACCTAACACATGCATCATCAACTCTCTCTTTCTAGGTCATTATAACCTCCTCCTCAAATGACTTTCCTATAAGTCACTTCTTCTTTTTCATTTCCATTGGCAAATTCCAAACCAACAATTTTTTTCGATATCCATAATATGACGAAAAAGAAAAGGAAGTACTGGAAGAGGTTAACAAAATGATTTCATCTTGGTATGTGCGGAATCGGAAAAGCAGAGGTAGCATATACAGATTTTCATTTATCAATTATTGCTTGGATTTCGTGATTTTCATTTTAATTTACTTTAAGATTTTTGATACGCATGTGTGTAGGACTGGATTCAGGTAGTAAGACATCATTTGCTTCGGTTCCGACGACTCCACCACGAAGCGAAGGCGAGATCTTACAATCTTCTAATTTGAGAAGTTTCAGTTTTAATGATCTGATAACTGCTACAAGGAATTTCAGGCCTGATAGTGTGTTGGGAGAAGGTGGATTTGGGTCTGTTTTTAAAGGATGGATTGATGAGAATACAGTTACAGCTACTAATCCGGGGACTGGAATTGTTATTTCTGTTAAGAGATTGAACCAATAAGGGTTACAGGGTCATAGAGAATGGCTGGTGAGTACTACTGAATTCTCGGAATTTATTGTATGTTTATCCTTGAATTGTTGTTAGATTTGTGGTGTGTACAATTTGTTTGAATTATACATTGAGTAGGTATCGAGGTGAATTTTGTTAGACTGATCAAGTAAGTCGATTCGGGTAGATTTTGGTTATTGCTTCTCAATTTACGCTGAGACATGTCATAATAATCTCACATTTGGAAGTGGTGCAGCTGTTAATAAGATCTTTAGGTGTTGGATTTGTTTATTTAGTGAAATGTTTTGATTCTGTAGGCAGAAGTGAACTACTTAGGGCAATTATATATACCACCCTAATCTTGTCAAGCTGATTGGATACTGCGCGGAAGATGAACACCGACTTTTGCTCAATAACTTTTCTTAACTATAAAGTCTTTTCTATGTATCTATTCTAGACTTGGGATTGCAACACAACCGACTGGAGGGTGAAATGCGGGGTTATTTAGCACCAGATCAGCTGTGGACAAGAACAGGAGAATTAGGAACACCAATTTCAGATGTCTTTGTATTTTTGTCAGAAATTGTCTGGATAATTATTGGTATGAGCGGACTCCGAAAACGCACAGCTATTTGTAATTTTTTAAGGAGGGACATGATCAGAGTGGAGTAATTTGTAAAAGATAATGTTGCTGGACTTTAAATCCCAGTTTTGTATATTCTTTGAATTATTTTTCCATCATGCTGATTCTCTTATATCAGAGCGAGATTTGTTGTTCCCAAAGTTTACGAAGCATGAATATTTTGATTTTAAGGATTAAAACAAGTTTAAATTGTTAGGAGCATGAATGTTTCGTTCCCTAAGTTTCTTTCACCCCCATGAAGAATGTAACATAGTGTGTGTTTTGGATTGGGGGAGGTGGTTTATTTTGTCAGATAACCAAGCTTGGATGGGATTTCAAGGGCATGTGATGCCACCAAACACCTCAACAAGGACATTTCACCATCTCCTTGGGTATTATTACAGTAGTAAAGTTTAGGTGGGGGATTAATGCAGTAGAAGAAGTTTACTGAGTTTGGAAGGAGGGCACATGAAACAAGGACTTTTAGTTTCTTCTAGACTGAAAACAAAAATCAAAAAACAAACTGATTCTTCTTCTGTAAGAAATTAATGGTGATTATCCTCCACATGCACCCACTGCACATGAAACTGGATTTCTCTGTCTCTATTTTCATTTTTAACGAGTTTGATGACACCAGTTTTTCATTCTCATCGATCAAATAAGTAAATGGTTGAAAGATTTCATGTCAAAATGACACAAATATTTGCAGCATAATAATTAAATATTTCTAATTGTAATTGTTGATGGTTGAACTCTCTCAGGGTTTATAGATCATCGTCAACTTTTTCTTCTACTATCCTATGTACAAAGGTTCACCTACCATGACTACTCCCTCCCTCCTATACCATTTGATTAGTAAATTTCTCCTTCCACTAATAGTACACTAGTAGTTTTTTTCTTGGGTGTTTTAATCATTTTCTTGAAAAAGAGTAATTGTTTGTAGAGCTTCTAAATTGCCCTTCCTGTGGTGACCATCCTTGCGGTGGTATGGCCCTTATTCTCTGCCAACAAAGGTAGGATTAAGGTCATCAAAGTAGAGAGTCTTGGTTCGAAATGGACCTATTCCACAGAATATGAATTAACTCTCTGAACTCAAGGAGTGGAGTATCAAAGAAAACCAATTCTATGGAAGTCTGATTACCAACTCTGTAAGGATGGATTATCTAAGTTATTGATCTTCATGTAATATCAGTATGAGAGGACTCAGAAAATTAAGCTAATGAAAGCTAAGTTGTTATTGTTTCCATTTCCATTTCCCTTCAAATGTATATAGCATCTTACCAAAAAGTTAAGTTGTTAATCTTCATGTAATATATATCAAGATTGAACCAAAATAGAGAGATTCATTGATTGAGTGTTTAGATAACAAGAATACAATGTTTTTGATATTTTTGGATGATTACAAATGATACTACAAATGCCTATTTATAGGCTTACAAAGAGAAGAAGAGAACTATGCCTATGGAGGCTAACAACTATGCCTTTGGAGGCTAACAACTATGCTTATGGAGGCTAACAACTATGCCTTTGGAGGCTAACAACTATGCCTATGGAGGCTTACCTTATATTCTTTGTTTCTAGAATAATCTACATGTTTAGAACATGTTTAGAGGTAATTCTAACACTCCCCCTCAAGCTGGTGCATATATGTCGCTCATGCCTAGCTTGCCAACAAACTTCAGAAATATTTTACTTGGAACTGCTTTAGTTAGAATATCAGCTACCTGTTCTTCCGATCTAATTCTAGGTAACTCCACGATCCCATTATCCAACTTCTCTTTAATGAAGAACCTATCTATATCCACATGTTTTGTGCGATCATGATGAACTTTGTTATCGCAGTACAAACGAATTGGTTTCCTAGGAGGATACCCCAATTCAGTTAGCAGACGTTTTAACCACATAACTTCGCAGATACCCAGCGCCATACCTCGCCATTCAGCCTCTGCACTTGATCGTGAAACAACTCCTTGTTTTTTGCTTCTCCATGTAACAAGATTACCCCCAACGAAGGTAAAATATCCTGAAGTAGACCTCATATCATCACATGACCCACCATAGTCGAATCGTATATGCCTCCATACTTTTGAAGTCTTGACCTTTCTTAAACAAGATCCCTTTTCCTGGAGCAGACTTCAGGTATCTTAGGATTCGCATTACCGCATTCATATGTGGTTCTCCCGGATTATGCATGAATTGACTAACAATACTCAATGCATATGAAAGATCGGGTCTTGTATGTGCCAAGTACATTAGTCTACCCACGAGCCTTTGGTATCTTCCTTTATCAACAGGTACTTGGTTTCCATCCGAACATAATTTCAAACCTGGCTCTACTGGTGTATCTACAGGTTGACATGCTGTCATACCTGTTTCCTCCAACAAATCAAGGGCATATTTTCTTTGTGACAAGAATATTCCTTCTGTTGATCGAGATACTTCAATTCCAAGGAAGTATTTTAAAGAAGCAAGATCCTTCATATGAAATTCACTTGATAGATAATTTTGGAGAGCCTTTCTTTCTTCTGGATCATCTCCTGTAACTATCATGTTATCTACATATATGATTAAAGATGTAATCTTACCTCGATTTCTTTTTAAGGATAAAGTATGATCTGAATTTGCCTGGCGATAACCAAATGCTCTCATAGACTTGGTAAATCTTCCAAACCACGCTCTTGGAGATTGTTTCAGACCATACAATGACTTGTTTAACCTACAAACTTTTCCGTTATGCAACTCTGACTCCATCATTCCTGGTGGAAGCTGCATATACACTTCTTCGGACAAATCTCCATGTAAAAAGGCATTCTTGACATCAAACTGTTGCAATGGCCAACCCAAATTTGCAGCAAGAGACAACAAGACTCGCACTATATTCATTTTAGCTACAGGTGCGAATGTCTCATTATAATATACACCATAAGTCTGGTTATACCCTTTAGCAACCAATCTTGCCTTAAAGCGTTCAATTTCACCATTTGCCTTGTATTTGACTGTAAAAACCCAGCGACATCCCACGACTTTCTTTCCTTCTGGAAATTCAACCATGTCCCAAGTATTATTTTCTTGTAAGGATTTCATCTCATCGATCATAGCTTCCCTCCATTTCGGATCAGATAATGCTTCCTGCACGCTGTTAGGAATAACTACAGTAGATAATTGATTCACAAATGACTTATTTGATTCTGTCAGACGGTGATTAGAGACATAATTACTCATGGGATATTTAGGTTTTGATGAAATATCAGGTTCATACATAGTTTTAGGGATACCTCTATTCCGAAGTTCTGGCAATTGTTTCTTTGCAGGTTCAAGAACATCTTCAGCGAACGGTTGGATTGGGGTTGGTGATGTATCATTATCTTCTTCAACTTCATCTGCATTATCTTCTGATCCATCTGCATTATCTTCTTCAACTTCATTTATAGCTTCAATTTCACCATCTGTGTTAATTTCTTCCCCACTAACTTTCTGTTCTTTTGGAATATGAAGAACAACATCTTCTTCGATTATGTCTTCTTCATAGTCAAGAGTCTGAATTTCTTTTTCATACTCCCCCTGAAGTTCAGACTTCGAGTAATACATCACGTGTTCGTGAAACTTAACATCCAATGTGATGTACATTCTTTTAGTTGGAGGATGGTAGCACCTATACCCTTTCTGACTTGCAGCATATCCCACGAAGACACATTTTAAAGCTCGGTGAGATAACTTGCTCTGTTGGTTCTTGTGTAAGTGCACAAATGCTACACAACCAAATATGCGTGGTGGCAAGTTTGGAACTGTTGGTGAAACTGTTGCCTCAGTGAGAGCTTGAAATGGTGTCTGAAAAATCATAGTGCTGGAAGGTGTGCGGTTGATCACATATGCTGCAGAGGTAAGAGCTTCACCCCAATAAGTTAACGGCATATGAGCTGATATTAATGAAGCACGCACAACTTCAAGCAAGTGACGGTTTTTTCTTTCAGCTACCCCATTCTGTTGAGGAGTATTAGGACAAGTTGTCTGATGAACAATACCACATTCTCTTAAATAATGTTGAAAATCAGTACTTAAATATTCCCCTCCGTTGTCACTTCGAAGAACTTGAATCTTTTTATTGTACTGTGTGTTGACTAATTTGTGAAACCTCTGAAATAAATTATTCACTTCATCTTTTGATTTCATCAAGCAAACCCATGTCATCCTAGTGCAATCATCAATAAAGGTGACGAACCATCGTGCGCTTCCAAGAGTGTTAACTTTAGACGACCCCCAAACATCAGAATGAATAATCATGAATGGAATAGGACTTTTATTTAAAATTGATGGAAACAAAGTACGATGGCTTTTAGCTAGTTCACATTCTTCACATTGAAAACTAGAAACATCAACCTTTGAAAATAGACTAGGAAATAGCCTTTTTAAGTAGCCAAAATAAGCATGCCCTAACCGTCTATGCCATAACCAAATTTGCGATTTCTCCTTCTCCCCCTGAGTACCATTCACAGCTAAAGCATTAGATAATCTTTCTGAAATTTTTGACGCCAAATCTAGATAGTAGAGCTTTCCTCTTCTAACCCCAGATCCAATCGTTCACCGTGTTCGGATGTCCTTAAACACACAAGAATTAGGCCAAAAAATAACAACACAATGTAAGACTTTAGTAATTTGGGAAACTGATAATAGATTATAACTTAGAGAGGGAACGACTAAAACCGAATCTAGACTCAATGTATCAGTAAGATTTAATGATTGTTCTCCAATTACTGGAGCCAAAGATCCATCTGTTGTGCAAACAGAGTTGTGTATGGATGTTTTAAGAGGAGAAACCTGTTTGGAATCAAAAGTCATATGGTCTGTGCAACCCGAATCAATTATCCATGAGTTATTAGGAACAACTTGCGAAACATTAAAAACCTTACCATTGGTTGTTTCCATAGCGGATGTTAGATTGCTAACCACATGTCTTTGCTGCAACGGAGTTCTTTTTCTTGGGATCGCACTTATCCCACCAATCTGGATACCCGACAATCTCAAAGCAGTTGTCTTTGGTATGACCACGTTTATTACAATGAGTGCAGGTGGCGGACTTATCTTTAATGTTGTATTGACGACGGGTTGCCATTGCAGAAGTATCAACTTCAGTTCCTTTGTTCATTGTAGTATGCCGGACAGATTCACGTCGTACCAAAGCATAACAAGGTTCTAATTCAAGTATGGGATCCTTCCTTAGAATTTCCCCATGTATTTGTTCAAATTCACTGTCTAAACCAGCAAGAAAAATATGCACCCTCATACGTTGAACTGATTTTCGATATAGTTCAACATCTTTTTCATTTTCCATAATCACCTTATCACGGTGATCTAGCTCACTGAAGATTTCTACTAATTCCTCATAATAGACCGGGAGTGGTCTACCATTTTGCCTGGCAGAGAAAGCCCTTTGATTTAAGATATAAATTTGTATTTCATCTGCTCCATCATAGAAAGCCTTAGAAACAGCATCCCAGATCTCACGAGCAGTAGGTAAACGAATATATCGTTTCATTATTTCTAGTGACATAGACATTAATAGCCATCTCTTGACCTTTTGATTTTCTGCGTACCATTTATCATACTTGTCATCATTTTTAGATGGAACTGGAGACGTACCGCGAATAAAGGAGATCTTCTCCTTCTCAGCAATATGCATCTCAATGATTTGAGACCACAGATCATAATTTGATTCATCCAAAGTAATTCCTGCCTTGAACGATGACCCATCGGATTGAAAAATAATTGTGTCGGAAGGTTTTGTGGTTTTAGAATTTTCTGTATCTAAATCTCCCATGGTTCAATACTAGATACAAGGATCCTTAACCTTGCTCTGATACCATATCAAGATTGAACCAAAATAGAGAGATTCATTGATTGAGTGTTTAGATAACAAGAATACAATGTTTTTGATATTTTTGGATGATTACAAATGATACTACAAATGCCTATTTATAGGCTTACAAAGAGAAGAAGAGAACTATGCCTATGGAGGCTAACAACTATGCCTTTGGAGGCTAACAACTATGCTTATGGAGGCTAACAACTATGCCTTTGGAGGCTAACAACTATGCCTATGGAGGCTTACCTTATATTCTTTGTTTCTAGAATAATCTACATGTTTAGAACATGTTTAGAGGTAATTCTAACAATATAGGTACGTCAGTACTCAAAATTAAGCTATCTAGTTGTAGCAACAAGTCCTGCATTCCTACTCAACTTCATCGGGACAAGCTATAAACAAGGATAAATCAAGTCTAATTCATCACCCAAAGTTGTGGCCAGCATCAATTCAAGCATTGGGGGAAAGTTTTCAGTTCTCTATAACTGACCAAGCACCGAAATACTAGGGAATTGTCTTTAAGAATGGAAGACACTCGGCTCATATACATGTTGACCTCTTGGAAAGACTGCAAAGGAAAGCCCAAGGCTGGATCACTAAATGTGTGAACCAAGCAGGTAGACTGGTTTTGATAAACACGTACCTCACACCAACTGCAAGTCATGTGATGCAAAAACAGATGGTGCCAGAGCATGTACACAAGAAAATCGACAGAATCACTAGGAACTTCTTTTGGGGACACAACCATCAAACTCGAAAGTTACATCTGATAGGCTGGGACAAACTTGCTAGAGCAAAGAAGGAAGGCGGTGTTGGAATCAGGTTGAGCAAACTCGAAAGTTACATAATCAGGCATTACTACTCAAACATGCATGGAAATTACAGTCGAACCAGCAGGCAATTTGGAATCAGATGTGTGAAGACAAGTACCTGCACAACTCAGCTTTTATGGAACACCTAAATTTGAGGCCTACATAACCAACTGCAAGCCCATATTGGAAAAGTTTAACTAATTTAATTTCTGTTTTGCTGGAAAATTGTTTCAAAATCATTGGCAATGGTCAATCAACAAACATTCACAGTCATTGGATACCATACCAAATCTCACCCATTACAACTCACCTTCATCAAGATTCAAATGCGGATTGTCTCATCAACCAAGACACCAATTCTTGGAACCATCATATTATTTTCCAATCCTTTGAGCATCCCACAACTTATAAAATCATCAACATTCACCTTCCAAATCAAAACACCAAAGATAAGTATATCTATCCATACTCAAAAATGGGTAATTACACTGTGAAAACTGGGTACAAAGCAATCACAAAATTAAATACACCCCCAAATCCACAATCACAGACATCTTCAACCACCAACCATAACATTGTGGACTACAAATCCATCTGGGATTTCCAATGTCCACCTGTTGATCGTGGTTTTTAGATTAGGGTTAAAATCGTAAAACACTAAACCCTAGCAGACAATGACGTCACAACATCTAAGTGATAAATCATTTACTAGGAGCATTTACTGAAAACCTTTAATGTGTCTTTAAATAATTACCGGGGAACCTTTTTTCAAATTAGGGTTACAACGAGCAAAACCCTAATTCCCCTCCGTGACAATGGAAAATCATGCCAGCCACACCAACTGCGCCAAAGCATGCTGACCATGCTAGCCGCATCTCTGTGCCAATATCAAATCATGCCAGCCACACCAACTGCGCCAAAGCATGCCGACCATGCTAGCCGCACCTCTGTGCCAATGGAAAATCATGCAAGCCACACCAACCGCGCCAAATCATGCCAACCATGATAGCCGCACCTCTGTGCCAATGGAAAATCATGTCAGCTACACCAACCGCGAAAAAGAATGCAGACCAAGATAGCCGCACCTCTGTGCCAATGGAAAATCATGCCAGCTACACCTACCGCGCCAAAGCATGCCGAACATGCTAAACGCACCTCTGTGCCAATGGAAAATCATGTCAGCCACACCAACCGCGCCAAAGCATGTATACCATGCTAGACGCACCTATGTGTCAATGGAAAATCATGTCAGCCACACCACCCGCGCCAAAGCATGCCAACCATGCTAGCCGCACCTCCGTGCCAATGGAAAATCATGCCAGCCACACCTATCCCAAGCTATCCGCGCCATGCCAAACGTACTCTGCCTTGTCCCTAGATATTCTAGTCAAACCATGCCAAGCCAAACTCCCTTCCTTGTCCCTATCCATGTCATACGCCCATGGAAAACCCTTGGCCCGTCGCGCTAAGCCAAACCGCACCTATCCCATGCTAGCCGCGCTCTGCCTTGGCCCTAGATATGCTAGTCACACCATGCCAAGCCAAACGCCCCTGCCTTGGCCCTAGCCGTGACACACGTCCATGGAAAACCCTTGGCCCCATGCTCCAAGCCAAACCGCACTTATCCCAAGCTAGCCGCGCCATGCCAAACGCACTCTGCCTTGGCCCTAGATATACTAGTCACACCAGGCCAAGACAAACGTCCTTGCATTTTCCATAGCCATGCCATACGCCCATGGAAAATCCTTGGCCCCATGCGCCAATCCAAACCGCACCTAGCCCAAGCTAGCCGCACCATGCCAAACGCACTCTGCCTTGGCCCTAGATATGCTAGTTACACCACGCCAAGCCAAACACCCTTACCTCGGTCCTAGTTGCGCCACCATGCTGGCCTTCCCCTCGCTGCTACCAAAGTAAAGGAGTGCAACAATCAAAGGTTGTCTTTCAATCCTTACAGAAAATCATGTCCTTCTAAGGTCTCCTCATGTATTTTGGCCCAAAACCCTAGCTTGGTCACACACCTAGCCAAGCTAGTCGCGCCATGCCAAATATACCTCGCCATGGACCCTCATGTCGCGCCACCCTTCTGGCCTTCCCCTAACGGCTACTAAAGTGAAGGCGTGTAACAATCAACGGTTTCCTTTCAATCCTAGGAGCAAATCCTGGCCGCCTAAAGTCACCTCATGACTTTGGCCCAAAACCCTAGCTTGGTCACGCACCTAGCCAAGCTAGTCACACCATTCCTTGTCCCTAGCCACACCATGCACCCATGGAAAACCATTGGACCTATGTGCCAAACCACGCCAAGGAATGCCATGCCAACCAAGTTGCTCCAAGGCATGCCATGCTAACCAAGTTGCGCCAAGGCATTCCATGATAGCCTGTCCATGCTGCCATGCCGCCATCCCTCCTGAATTCTTCCTGAGTTCTACTTTCGGGCTGTTTTCTCCTCCCGAACGAGTTCAAAACCTAAATATCTCAGCGTAAGGAGATAGGAAATTCTTTTGCGGTTGATTTTAGGGGAAGACCGTCAAAATCCAAGTCCATACTATAATTCTACAACGATTATAGTAAAGGGCGCTAATTAGGGTTTCAAAAACAAAGTTGTGCGGCCATCAATGACCACCCTTCAACCCCAGGAGCAAATCATGTCCGTCTAAAGTCACCTCATGACTTTTGGCCTGAAAACCTAAGTTTGGCCATGCCAACAGCATGTCAACCTATCCGCGCCACCACAATGACCCTCACTACCAAAATGAAGGCGTGAAACGATCAACGGTTGCCCCTCCTCTGAAGATGCAAAATCTCGACCGTCAAAGGTCACCGGGCTTGCAAGTCTCCTGAGCCTGACTTTCAAAGTCATAACAACATGCTACGTGTCTTCCAAAAATATTCGAATATGAACACAAACTGGGGATGCTTTCCAGTGTCTTGGTTTGGCGGTCACAGCGTGCAACTGTTTATGGGTGAAAACAATTTCTACCAGTTTTGGTAATTGCGGGTGTGAAATGGGAGAAACAGTTTAAACCCTAAAAATATACTTCAAGGGAGTACTTTTAAGTTCGAGAGATCAATCTGTACAAGTCCGGCCTAAACCAAGAAATGGCCATTCTAGACTTGCTTCGGTCACAAAGTGGAGGAGAAGGGCTGGTATAGGGAGGAAAGCGAAGAGAGTGTTGAGACCGGAATAATTCTTCAGTAGTGCTTGACTTGTATCATAAAGTGAGAGCTTTGGGGAAGCTAGCAAGAGTTGCTCTTCTGAGTGTGGTGTTTTTACCTGACCAAGAACTTGTGTTCTGGTGGAAATAGGTAAGCCTATTTATACAAGTCAAGAAAGAAATGTATTCTGGCCTCATAAGATAAGGGAACAAATGAGATAAATGGGAAGAGGTGGTAACGTCTAGCATTGATAGAATTGATGCCCCATAATGAAGGATAGTTTCACCGTTGCTTCTTTCATTTACTAACCGCCTTATTCTTCTTACACTATCTTGAAACGGGCATTTGTGTATGTCGCACTATGTAGACCACCAAACCAAGACCCTAATGAGCATCCCCTAGTTTGTGTTGATGTCTCGAGTGTTTTTGGAAGACATGTAAAAGGTTTTTGTGACTTGGAAAGTCAGCCTCGGGGGACTTCCTAGCCTGGTGACCTTCGAAGGTTAATATTTTGCATTTTGAAAGGAGGGGCAACCATTTGGTCATTGCAAGCCTTCATTTTGGTAGTGAGGGCCATCGTGGTGGTGCAACTAGGTTGGAATGTAGTTTGCACGACATGGTTTGGCGTGGACAAACTTAGGTTTTCGGGCCAAAAAGTCATGAGGTGACTTTAGACGGCCAGGATTTGTTCTTGGGTTTCAAGGGTGGCCATTGATGGCCGCATGCCTTCATTTTGGTGGCCGCATAGGGAAGGCGCGGCCAGGGTGTTGTTTATACTTGACGCGTGGGTCCAATGGTCTGCCATGGGCGTATGGAATGGATACTACCAAGGCAATGGCACTTGGTTTGGCATAGTATGAAAAGCATAGCTAGGGCCAATGCATGGTTGTTTGGCTTGGTACGGCTAGCTTGGCTAGGTGTGGTTGGGTTGGCGTGTGGGGCCAAGGGTTTCCCATGGTATCATGGCATAGCTAGGGCAAATGCAAGGGTGTTTGTCTTAGTGCGGCTTGGCTTGGCGCGTGGGGCCAAGGGTTTTCCATGGTCGCATGGCATAGCTAGGGCCAAGGCAAGGGCGTTTGCCTTGGTGCGGCTTGTCTTGGCGCGTGGGGCCAAGGGTTTTCCATGGTCGCATGGCATATCTAAGTCCAAGGCAAGGGAATTTGGCTTGGTGCGTCTCGTTGCAGTTTATCTTGGCGCGTAGGTCCAATGGTTTTCCATGGGCATATGGCATAGCTATCTTTGGTCAGGTGGATGACCAAGCTGTGGTTTTTAGGCCAAAGTCGTGAGGTGACTTTAGGCGGCCAAGATTTTCTCCTGGGATTTAAGGGAAATCGTCGATTATTCCATGCCTTCACTTTAATAGCCGTGGGGAAAGGTCAGATGGGTGGCGCGGCACGAGGGGCCATGGCGAGGCATATTTGCCATGGCGCGATTAGCTTGGCTAGATGCATGACCAAGCTAGGGTTTTGGGCCAAAGTCATGAGGTGACTTTAGGCGACTAGGATTTTCTCTTTGGATTGAAGTGCAACCGTTGATTGTTGCATGCCTTCAATTTAGTAGTCGTGGGGAAGGCCAGCAGGGTGGCACGGCTAGGGCCAAGGTAAGGGTGTTTGGATTGGCGTGGTGTGACTAGCATAGCTAGGGCCAAGGAAGGCTGCGATTGGCATGGCGTGGCTAGATTTGGATAGGTATGGCTGGAATGATTTTCCATTGGCACGGAGGTGCGTCTAGCATGGTTGGCATGCTTTGGAGCGGTTGTTGTGGCTGGCATGATTTTCCATTAGCACAGGGGTATGTCTAGCATAGTTATCATGCTTTGGCGCGATTGGTGTGGCTAGCATAACTAGGTCCAAGGAAGAGTGCGATTGGCATGGAACGATTAGCTTGGGATAAGTGTGGCTGGCATGATTTTCCATTGGCACAAGGGTGCGGCTCGCATGGTTGGCATGCTTTGGCACGGTTGATGAGGCTAGCATGATTCGTCATTGGCGCAAGGAGCGACTAGCACGGTTGTTATGCTTTGGCGCAGTTGGTGTGTCTGGCATGATTCGCAATTGTCACAGGGGTGAATATATCACAGTTGTCATGCTTTGGGGCAGTTGGTGTGGTTAGCATAGCTATGGCCAAGGAAGAGTGCGATTGGCATGGTGCGGCTAGCTTGGGATAGTTGTGGCTGGCATTATTTTCCATTGTCACAAGGGTGCGGCTAGCATGGTTGGCATGATTTGTCGCGGTTGGTGTGGATGGCATGATTTTCCCTTGGCACAGGAGGGAATTAGGGTCCGGCTTGTCGTAACCCTAATTTTAAAAATATACCCCGGTAATTATTTAGAGGCACATTAACATCTTTTCAGTAAATGCGCCTAGTAAATGCTTGTTACTTTAAATTTCGTGACGTCACTGTCTGCTAGCATTTAGTGTTTTACGATTTTAACCCTAAACTAAAAACCACCATCAATATTAAGTCCCCTTCTTATCTTAGAATAGGTGCCTTGTTGCGAGGTAAGCATATGATGGTGATAGACAAGGACGTAATTGAGGCGTAAATCATTGCAAAGATGGTCAGGAGAATCCGACTAACCTTTTAAGTGGTAGAGAGAGTTTTTTCTTTCCATGATGGTAGTCCTTCCTAAGTTGTACTTGGAATACAGACTGCGAAGTGATGAGATGAAAGTTACCAGCTTGGTATGATCGTACCTCTCCACGGAAAAGGGGACGCAGTCTTGGAGGGAGGAGCAAGTGGATGTCTTGGACCGAGGGGCCGAGAGGTGGCATGGTCCTGACCGCGGCAATGGCATGGTGGAACATGCAGTGGCGTCTAGGCGTGATGGGGCCGCGGCTATGGAGTCATGGGTTGGATCGAGAGGGACAAGAGGTGGCATGGTCTAGGCCGCGGCAATTGCTAGGTGGAACATGTCAGGGGAAGCTAGGCGTGGTCGGGACACGGTGATGGAGCGGGGTCTTGGATCGAGGGGGCCAAGAGGTGGCATGGTCTTGGCCGTGACAATGGCTTGGTGGAACATGTCAGGGGCAAATAGGTGTGGTGGGCCCGTGTTGATGGAGCGAGGGATTGGCCAGGGACGTGGCAAGGTGAGGAGCGGTTTGGCATGGCGTGGCCTTAGCAAGGGACGCGGAAATGGCGTGAGAGGTCTTGGGAATGGAAATTGGTCTTTGCGGGACTGGTTTCCTCTTTTTCCTTCTTGGCTCAAAATATAAAATCCTCTCTTTGTTCAAACTCCCACGTACCATGTATATATAAAAGGAGAGATGGCTTCTCTTCTGTTTCACGCCTATTCATTCTTCCCAGTCGTGCGACAACAATAAAGTAGAGCGGACGAGAAAATCCTAGGTATGTCTTCCAACATTTCTCTTTTACTTATTTTTTTTTCTTTTTTTTTTTTCTGGTGTAAATCCTAGTTGTAGGCGTACCTTTTCATGACCTTGTAGAAATATTGGCGTGAATCTTAGGTATTTTTTTCCCTAGCTTGTCGTGACACTTAGGCATGAGTACCATAGTAACGTTGACCGCCCCTTCTCACTATGCCAGGTAGGCACGTGACAGTAATTTCCATGTCTTCTCACAAAAACCTAGTTTTTTAGGGCTTGCTTCTTGTTTTGGTGTTGGGCGCGTCTATCTGGCTGGGCGCGAGTTTCCAGGCTGCATGTAGTGCATATTATGCCAGTCCCCACTCTTTTTTTTACAAAGAGACATCGAAGACGATTGGTTTGTGGCCTGGGAAGCTCCCTTGTGTCTGGTAAAAATATTTTTGCAGCTTTATGCAATAATTCCTTCTCGTCTTGTTCCATTATAGTTTTCTGGAAGTGGAAGTGCTGTGAGAGAAACTTCACTATGATGTCACTCAATAAAAATTCTGAAGTGCCAAAATATGTTGGTACTTCTAAACCTAATGTGGCTGATGAATTATTTACGATAGTTTCTGCCAGGAAAAGTCCCCTCAAGCATGTGACACTTGTTTTGACCGGTTCAGAGAGCGAGGGATTGGATCGGTCTGTTCCACCAGGGAATGTAATACGGTTTTGTATTCAGAGGAAGAGTATCCCTCTTCTCTCATTGGTTTTAGAACCCATGTGAGTCTGTTGCGTTCGTTTGATAAATGGATGCGATTTATGATAAGTCAAGAGCGTGTAAGAGATAATTTAACCAAGGCGCACATTATCGACGTTGTTGCGGCTTACGCATCTCTTCAAATTAGGAGTGACATCTCGGGCTTGGTTGCTTTCATCTCTAGATGGTATCCAAATACTCATACATCCATATGCAGGTGGGGAGAATTTACTATATCCTTAGAAAGCGTGGATGTCCTGTTGAATCATCCTATGACAGGAAACCTCAACATCAAGTTGTCATACGATGAGAAGAAAATGCGTACCGTTCTAATCACGAAGTCGAAAGGATTTGTTCGAAAGGAAAATGAGACGAAGTGTTTCTATGCATGGTGGATGTCTCAATGGTTTCCCGACGACTTGGAGCCGGACCAGAAGAACAACATACTTCATGTCGCGATGTTCCTGGCCCTTTGGCTATCCAGGGATATTTTTGACGATGGCTCGGGAAAGAAATAGATAAGGAAGGAACTCATCAAGTTTTCCATATAATTGGCAAAGGGCGTCGCTCTCCCCATTGGTGGTTTGTTTCTCGGTTCTCTGTATGCACACTTGGATCAGCTGGTTTCAGACATGCGTGCTTAAAACGGTTTCATGAAAGTGGACTGGTATGTTGATGTTGCTTTCCTCCGGGCATGGATATGGGAGTATTTTGAAAAATACGCTCCTAAACCGTTGGATTCACTTCCCACATATTGGGGGAGCTCAAGGATACTTCACTGGTAGAACAGGCTCCCAAGAGCTGTCTCGAACCTGGCTGATTACCTTGATAATTCGTGCGCAGCTAATCTTCGCCCATGGGCTCCAGTGTGCGCATCCAGAATCCAGGTTAATACTTTTGCTTATGGTCCAAATGTGTCTTTGCTTTCTGATGAAAGGAGTCTGGGCATTGACGAGATCGTATTCATGCGAAGTTGCACGTCCTGTTATATACCATTTTTCTTTCGAGGATCATGTGAGGTAGTCTTTTACAATATTGATCGGGAAGCTCGGCATATGGATTTTGACCAAGGGGTCCCTCTCGTTTGTCATTTGGAAGCTTCAGAGGATTCATTACAGACCATTCTTGATTCTAGCGCCCTCATTCCATGAAAAAATCTTCCCTTCTTGCTTTCAAAGCGAATCCTTTCAACTACTTCCATGTATAATGAATTCTGGCAGAATTAATTCCTTATCATCCAGGAATTTATGAAAGTTGCGGTAGAGAGTACTCATAGTAGGCCTTCTGCCGCGGTTTTAGCGATGCATCCGTTGTTGAGGGATACTTCTTTGATTAAAATAAAATATGTTGGTCCGCAAGCAGACAGTCCCCAGGTGAAGGAGAGAAGGTCTAAAAATCGTGCAAGAGGTTTCCGGTTAGACTCCATAGACTTTCCGATTTTTAGCTCGTCTAATATGCAAGTACTACGACTCTCCTCTTGACTTTAGATTGGAATGTTTACACCTTTGTTCCTTTTCTGAGAACGCATCCTCGTATTCCGTTCAGGGTCTCAGTAGTACGAATGCCTTTGCCAAACTTGTGAGTAGTCAAAGAGCACCATCTTTTGAGACAGAAAGTGGCGTTGTCGAGCCAATCCATAGTGATGAAGAATCCAAGAATGATAAAAGTTTTGAGTCTGGCGATGGTGAGAGAAATTCTTCTGATAGTGGTGTTGAATCTTCGTCTAGTCAGTCTGAAACTGAATCGGTGAGTCCCCTTCATGTTCTTCTTCTTTCCCTTTTTTTTTTTACGGTAAAACAATTTGATATCTTTTTTTAAGAGGAAACCGATCCTGAGGATGATCTTGAAGTGGAAGACCATCAGGGTAAAGACGTAGCCGTACTTCCCACTGAGGAAACCGTGTCGTCTAGCGATTTGGACATGTAGATTCACCGTCCTAAAGGCGTTAGCACAACCCAGACAATGGAGGGAACCCCTGGGGTAAAATCGTAGCCAGGGATCTCATGTCGGTTACTGATTCAGTTGCAGGTGCCACCTTCGATCCTCCGTATTTGGCCCCTTTCCTAGGTCATGTGTTGATTGGTGGATTCAACATACCAACTAAATATGCAACATTGTACACCATAATCTAGGAGAGCTATGGTCATATCTCCACGACTAATAAGATCACCAGTCGACATACGTTGGTCAAGCGTGTGGAGGAGGCCTTGTCTTCGATTGATGAGATGTGCAATGTGACTGGTCATACGGTTTCTGAGGATATAATCTCGAGATGGAAGTTCTACCGTGACATGTGCATGGGCTTCGAATTCAACGTCCCTTGGTTCGCTGAAGGCCTTTCTGATGTTGAAAGGTCCTTGGCCGGAGCATTCGAGGGTCCTTCTGCGGACATGATGAAAAAGCATGAAGCGGAATTCAAGAAGCTATGCAAGAAGGTGAAGCTTAAGAGGAAAGATCTCCAGAGTACGAGGAAGGCCTTTGCCAAAAGGAGCAAACCGCTGCTAAAAAACTTTCATTAAAAGGCAAAAAAGACGCCAGGTTTATGGTTTTTATTTTCTGGTTTTCTTGGGTTGATAGATAAATGTTACCTTGACGGTTTTTGGGTTATTCATTTTAGAAGGAATTGTTTAGGAATTGATTGTTTTGGTTATGACTGAAACTGACACAAACATCCCAGGAAAACCATGGAACCATGTGTTGGTAGATGACATGTGATGAAACATGGTTATAGGTTTTATTAAAACTTCAAAAAGCAAACCACGTATTTTATCTAAATAACACTTACTCGGTTTCTCAGGTCTTCCGACGAAAATAAATTTCCCGGGCGTAGGACCAAGTTTTACAAAAAATATGGCCAAGGTAAGTCCCCAGTGTTATGAGCCGTTGCTGAGTTAGATAACTGAGCCATTAATCTCTAGGCATATCGTTTTTGCATCTAACCCCTGGGGAGTCCCCAGCCATCCTTTATCGTGTCATGACTGATAATCGAGTCATCTAATGATTGAGCCGGAGTGAATCTCCATCCCATACCATCTTGATGTCTAGGTCGAAGAACGAGGTCGACAGTTGATAATTGACCTTGTAACCGATAGATCAATCCTCCCGCTATGGTCGCCAATTGTTTATGGGTGAAAATAGTTTCTACCGGTTATGGTAATTGCGGGTGTGAAAGGTGAGAAACATTTTAAACCCTAAATAATGTACTGCAAGGGAGTACTTTTAAGTTCGAGAGATCAATTTGTACAAGTCCGGCCTAAACCAAGAAATGGTCGTTCCAGACTTGCTTCGGTCACAAAGTGGAGGAGAAGGGATGGTTTAGGGAGGGAAGCGAAGAGAGTGTTGAGACCAGAATAATTCTAGAGTAGTGCTTGACTTGTATCAAAAAGTGAGAGCTTTGGGAAAGCTAGCAAGAGTTGCTCTTGTGAGTGTGGGGTTTTTCCCCTGACCAAGAACTTGTGTTCTGGTGGAAATAGGTAAGCCTATTTATACAAGTCAAGAAAGAAATGTATTCTGGCCTCATAAGAGAAGGGAACAGATGAGTTACATGGGAAGAGGTGGTAACATCTAGTATTGATGGAATTGATATTTCATAATGAAGGAGCGTTTCACAGTTGCTTCTTTCATTTACTAACCGCCTTATTCTCCTTACACTATCTTGAAATGGGCATTTGTGTATGCCTCACGTTGTAGACCACCAAACCAAGACCCTAGATAATGAGCATCCTCCAGTTTGTGTTGATGTCTCGAATATTTTTGGAAGACATGTAGCATGTTGTTGTAACTTGGCAAGTCAAGCTCGGGGGACTTGCTAGACTAGTGACCTTCGAAGGTCGAGATTTTGCATTTTGAGAGAAGGGGAAACCGTTCGGTCATTGCACGCCTTCATTTTGGTAGTAAGGGCCATCGTGGCGGCATGACTAGGTTGTCATGCCGTTGGCATGGCATGGTTTGGCGTGGCCAAACTTAGGTTTTCGGGCCAAAAAGTCATGAGGTGATTATAGACGTCCAGGATTTGCTCCTGGGTTTGAAGGGTGGCCATTGATGGCCGCATGATTTTTTTTAGTGGTCGCATAGGGAAGGCACGGCCAGGGTGTTGTTTAGACTTGGCGCGTGGGGCTAATGGTCTTCCATGGGCGTATGGCATGGCTAGGGCCAAGGGAAGGGCGCTTGGCTTGGAATAGTGTGACTAACATAGCTAGGGCCAAGGCATGTGTGTTTGGCTTGGTACGGTTTGGCTTGGAGCGTGGGGCCAAGGGTTTTCCATGGTCGCATAGCATATTTAGGGCCAAGGCAATGGCGTTTGGCTTGGTGTGGATAACTTGTCTAGGTTCGGTTTGGCTTGGCGCGTGGGGCCAAGGGTTTTCCATGGTCGCATGGCATAGCTAGGGCCAAGGCAAGGGCGTTTGGATTGGTGCAGCTAGCTTGGCTAGGTGCGGTTTGTCTTGACGCGTGGGTCTTAGGGATTTCCATGGTCGCATGGCATATCTAGGGCCAAGGCAAGGGAGTTTGGCTTGGTGCGGCTAGATACGGTTTGGCTTGGCGCGTGGGGCCAAGGGTTTTCCATGGGAGAATGGCATAGCTAGATTAGTTCAGGTGCTTGACCAATCTTGGGTTTTTGGACCAAAGGCGTGAGGTGACTTTAGGAGGCTAGGATTTGCTCCTGGGATTGAAGGGAAACCAGTGATTGTTGCATGTCTTCACTTTAGTAGTCGTGGGGTAAGGCCAGCAGGGTGGCGCGGCACAAGGGGCCATGGTGAGGCATATTTGGCATGTCGCGACTAGCTTGGATAGGTGCATGACTAAGCTAGGGTTTTGGGCCAAAGTCATGAGGTGACTTTAGGCGGCCAGGATTTGCTCCTGTTATTGAAGGGAAACCGTTGATTGTTGCATGCCTTCACTTTAGTAGTCGTGGGGTAAGGCCAGCATGGTGGCACGGCTAGGGCCAAGGTAAGGGTGTTTGTCTTGGCGTGGTGTGTCTAGCATAGCTAGGGCCAGAATGCAATTGGCATGGCGTGTCTAGCTTGGGTTAGGTGTGGCTGGCATGATTTTCCATTGGCACGGAGGTGCGGCTAGCATGGTTTGGCGCGGTTGGTGAGGCTGGCATGATTTTCCATTGGCATAGGGGTGCGGCTAGCATGGTTGGCATGCTTTGGCGCGGATGGTGTGGCTAGCATAGATAGGGCCAAGGCAGAGTGCGATTGGCATGGCGCGGATAGCTTGGGATAGGTGTTGCTGGCATGATTTTCCATTGGCACAAGGGTGCGGCTAGCATGGTTGGCATGCTTTGACGCGGTTGGTGTGGCTGGCATGATTCTCCATTGGCACAGGGGTGCTTCTAGCACGGTTGTCATGCTTTGGAATGGTTGGTGTGGATGGCATGATTCGCCATTGGCACAAGGATGCGGATAACACGGTTGTCATTCTTTGGCGTGGTTGATGTGGCTAGCATAGCTAGGGCCAAGGAAGAGTGCGATTGGCATGGCGCAGCTAGCTTGGGCTATGTGTGGCTGGCATGATTTTCCATTGGCACAAGGGTGCGTCTAGCATGGTTGGCATGCTTTGGCGTAGTTGGTGTGGCTGACATGATTTTCCATTGGCACAGGGGGGAATTAGGGTTTGGCTTGTCGTAACCCTAATTTGAAAAATATACCCCGGTAATTATTTAGAGGCACATTAAAATCTTTTCAATAAATGCGCCTAGTAAATGCTTGTTACTTTAAATGTCGTGACGTCACTATCTGCTAGGATTTAGTGTTTCAAGATTTTAGCCCTAAACTAAAAACCACCATCAGCAGCAGCGTACACTACGCTTGCATTAAGAAAGCGTGAATAGGAATAAAGCGGTCAAATAAATGAGGAAATAATGGTGAAAACGTTTTCACCCATAAACACCATGCGGTTACCACCTCCTACCATTATTTCACCCTTTACTATCTTCCTTAATAAGACCTGGGCACGTTTCAATCTCGACTTGTATAAATAGGCCTTACCTATTTCCACTAGACAACAGGTTTCGGTCAGGAGAAAAATACAACACTCCCAGAAAGGCAACTTGGCAAGCTCTCCTAAAAAGGCTTCCATCTCTTGTAAGCTTCCTAAGCTTCCACTTTTCTGACGCAAGTCGAGACACTACCTTTCCAGAACTATTCTGGTCTCAACACCTTTCTTCGGTTCACTCCCAAATCAACCCTTCTCCTCCACTTTATGACCGAAGCAAGTCTGGAACGGCCATTTCTTGGTTTAGGCCGGACTTGTATAGATTGATCTCTCGAATCTAAAGTACCCCCTTGCAGTACATTGTTTAGGGTTTAAATAGTTTCTCGCTTTCACACCCGCAATTACCATAATCAGCAGAAACCATTTTGACCTATAAACACCACCAAAAATCAGACTTTTCTTGTGGAAACTTTCACTAGAAGGATTACTGACTTTCGATAAACTTTATCACATACACCTCATTCCCCAAACAACCTTTGCCCAGTTTGTGTACTACACCTAGAAATAGAACAACACCTCATGTTTGAGTGTCATCAAACAACTGAGTTATGGAACCTCATCATTACCCATTTACCAAGAAGCCCAAACTCAAACCAAATCAGTAGCTAGCAACCCCTTCTAAACCAAACTCCCAATAAACCAAATAATATCAATGATATGATCGCAACCAACCTCACACCAACAAACCAAGCCATCTTTGGTTTCACCGTTTGGAATATATGGCTAAATCGGAATAACCAGGTGTATCAAATGAAAAAGAAAACACCGGGGCAACTAAAGAGTATAATCCTAGCAATGGCTGCAGAGTATCAATGGGCAAAACGACATCTAGCACCAATTTATCCGGGATAGCAACCACAGGATTATCCGAAAACGACTACAACAGAGATTGCGATACATATCAAATGGGGACCACCGGCACCACAATAGATAAAAATAAATTCAGATGGAGCTTCAAAAGGAAATCCGGGACAAGAAGGAGCAGGATGTATAGGGAGGATAAACACATGCCACATCATAATGGCAATGGCAACCCCCTAGGAATCACAACAGCAATAACAGCAGAAGCATGGGGACTACTACTGGCAACAAGAATGGCAAAACAACAACAATGGCCTATGGTATGGTTTAAACTGGATTCTATGGCAATAGTACAAAACAGGAACCACGAAATACCATGGTTCATAAAAGGAATAATTCAAGAAATCTACATGTTTATGGAGACCATTCCGGAGGTTAGACTCACACATGCATACAGAGAAAATAATCAGGCGACGAATAAATTGGCAAACGAAGCAATATAACATCAACAACAAAACCCAACTACATCAATTACAAGAATTTGGGATAACAATTCACTAGTGTTCCTTTCCAAAATTGGATGATAGAAATGGGGTTACTTTTCCCCAAACTGTAACAACTTCTTAACTTTAATGGCATGCACATAAAACAATCTTAATGTAATGTTTCTAGCGAAAAGACTAAATAGCCCCTTTGTCATTTTTTTTCTACCGATAATTCGAAAAATACCTGGGGTAACCGTTCCTATTATATCTCCGCCGAAAATCACACAGCAAAACCCAACCCCTTTCTGCTTTCTCCTTCGTCTCCAAATCAAATTAACCCGCAGAGAAATCGACCCCAAAATTAAACAAGTTATTGAGGATTTCAATTGAGTCTTTAAACCCAACCCAAATTCAATTGTCACACTTCTTCAAACTTTCCACACCACCAATCGAATTCTGCTTCTCTGAACTGTTGGTGTTTGATCACGTTGGGCAAGAATTAACTATGATGTTTTGTAATTTCTAGTTTTCTGATTTGTGACAAGCAAAACCAATGAATATTAGTTGTTTGTATAAATGCCTAAGAGAATATCACTATTTAAATGTTTGTGTGTGTAAGGTAGAATTAATTGCATCTATATAGAGATGGGATTGAACTCGACTTATACTACTCACATACTCTGCCAGCTGAATCACAACATTCCTGACTTATTGGCAGAGAGCAAATAAATGGAAAAATGGATCTAATACACAGTTTTATCTTCCAGTTCTTAAGTTGTAACCTTACTCTTTTTTACAATTTAAAGTAGGCCTATGAATCATAATTTTTTTGCTGCGATAGACCCTGAATCTCAACAGATTCAGTATGCATTGTTGGAAAAATGTTCAATTTATTGCTGCAATAGACACTTACTAGGCCTGCACACTGATTTCTTTAATTCAAAAGTTAATTCTGAATTGATCATATATACATACCATAACTTGATCAACATCAGTATGCCAATAGTTCAGGAATTGACAAGTACATTAGAGTTGTTTTTTGTTTTTATGAGTTTTAAATTTTTAATATATTCGATCTAATGTATTCATCGCTTCATATGAACTTAAGTTTCCCAGTGATTTTGTTCCTACATTAATTCAATTCTTTCACTAATTGGTGATAGGTATTCAGGCAAGAACTGCTCACTAATTCAATTAGTGGTGAATTTCAAACAGTAAGTTTATCAACTCTTCATCTCTTTGAAGTCGTATATAAAAATTAATTTTTTTTTTATCGGCTAAAGATTAGTAGAATAACTACAAAAATATTGTAGTAGTTGTGCACCCTGTCGTGCCGCTACTTTTTCTTTAATTGAGATTTTAGTTTATCAACACGTTCTGAAATGTTGTAAATTTTCTTTTACACTCCCATTGTAGCGGTGTTTTGTTTTTCTTTGGTCGGCCCTCCCACCGTGGAAGCAGTGTTCTATTATCTCGGTCACTTCTAGTTCCTCTTTTAAATATGAAATCGACATAATCAATTTCACTCAAACAAAATTCAATCCGAAATTTCCAAAATCGAAACGATGATGATGATCAACATCATGGGAAGAGGTTGGCAAGAGATTACCCAATCAATCATAATCGGTTTAATCTTCTCATTCCTCGTCGCCAAATTAATTTCAATGGTAATCTCAATCAAAGATGCAAATCTCAAAGTAACTCGCGAACAAGAAGAAGAAGAGATTGTTGAATCTGATGAGAAGAAGAAATCTTCTGCTACTACTAGGGTTGTAAGTGAGAGTGATGAAGATGATTGGGAAGGAGTTGAAAGTACTGAATTAGATGAGATATTTAGTGCTGCTACTGCATTTGTGGCAACAGCTGCTGCTGATAGGTTTTCACAGAAAGTATCAAATGATGTTCAGTTGGAATTGTATGGTTTGTATAAAATTGCTACTGAAGGTCCTTGTACATCTCCTCAACCTTCAGCTATCAAAATGACTACTAGAGCTAAATGGTAAGTGTCTGATTGCTTTTAGGTTTTTTGAATTTAATTGAATTGGTTTGGTTAAGTTGAATATGTGTGCAGGAATGCTTGGCAGAAACTTGGTGCAATGCCTCCGGAAGATGCGATGGAGAAGTACATTTCGATTGTTAGCGAGATTTATCCTGCTTGGATATCTGGTTCTTCTGTGGTAAGTGTATTATTCATTCTGTTGATGGGAATTTTGCTTTGGTTGTGTTGTGTTTGTATGTCTGGATAGTTCTGGATTTTGATTTTCTGAAATTTGAACACGGGGATGACCAGAAGAAGCATGGTGGGGATAAGGAGGGAAATGATTCGAAGGGGCCTATGGGACCTGTTTTCAGCTCATTTGCATATGAGGAAGAGTCCGATAATGAACTGTAAGGTCTTTTAAAGATTAGATGTTTATGAGGTTTGGAATGTTTAAATCTGTGACTGAATAAATGTGCTTAATGATTGTTGGGTCTTGTTTCGTGTCCAAATAACTTCTTAAAATATGTATGGGTACTTAGATTGTGAATGTTTCTTTAGGTCTTTAACTACCTCAATTATAATTATGAAACTAGATCAGAATAGGTAACTTTGGAACAATTTTACTTGCTTCTAAACTGAAAAATGGATAAATGTATTGACATTAAGGATTGAGGAAAGTTACAGACCGGATCAACAGAGAGAGTCCGGAGCGTTTAGAATTTACCAGCTTTATTATACATTCAGACATCATTTCATACTTTTATTGATATATCAAATGATAATGGGGTACTTTTGTCAGAAATTTCCTTGATAATTGGTATGAGCGGACTCAGAAAATGATAATAGCTTGTGAACTGGCCTATTGGTGATGATGGCAGTTGTGGTGATCCTTATTTTCTGCCAAGGAGGTAGAATTTTCTTATTTATTTCATAAATCAGAAAAATAAAACTATGTACATTATTTATTTCATAAATTAGAATTTTCTAAAGTTATATGCCAAAATATTTGTTATATATCGAACCCCAAACATGTTTTTGAGTGGTATTGTGGCCGCCAGGGTCATCAAACCCTTAAGAAACTGGGAGATCTGGGAATTTCATCCATCCATGAGCCAAATTCATGGCTTTTGAGTAAACGCCGTGCATGATTTTGTATTCTTATGAGGCTTTTTTTTACTTTAACCTTTTAAGAAACGGTCAGAGTGGAGTAATTTGTAAAAGACTGGAGCCGGGACTAAAATGTTGTATTCATGTCCTTCAAGTTGGTAACAAAAATCCCAGTTTTTGTATATTCTTTGATTTTTCCATGCCCATTGTCTTAAATCTGAGAGATGCTAGTTGATTTTTCCATACCCGGCAGTTGAGGTGATTTAAGTTTATGAGTAATGATGTCAACAATCAGTTTAAGTTGTTAGTAACATAGTGTGTGTTATGGATTTGGGGAGATGGGTTTTCACAACATGTACATTGTCAGATAACCAAGGAAGGAATTTCAAGGGCATGTGCTTCCACCAAACACCTCAACAAGGACATTTCACCAAGTTTTACAGCAGTAAAGTTTGGGTGGGGGATTAATGCAGTTGCAGAAGTTTACGGAATTTGCGGAGGAGGAGGGGCACATGAAACAAACAAGTTTGCGGAATTTGCAGGCCAAGGCCCATCCTTTTTACCATTTCCTTGAAAAAACAAACTTATTTCCTCTTTTGGTTTCTTTCAATTGCATTCCATTGAATTTGAATTCTAGTCTAAAACCCAACAAATGCAACACTGACTCTCTCAGTCACCTACTACAAAATTGCATTCAACATCTCATACCAAACCCTCCTGCTATACCTTCATCATCATTGCTAGCTAGCTGTAACTACTTGTCTATAAAAAAAGACCCATCTCCCTCTTCTGAATTCATATTACAATTCTTACGCTTCAATATCATCACAAAGAAGATTATCTTTTGTTATCTGTCAGTTTTCATCAATTGTTTTTCACCTTTGCTTTCAGATGAAGATTTTCGATCAAGGATTGAAGCAATTTATTGTATATATATTCATATCTCGACAGCATTTCCTCCTCAATTTACCCGGCTAGGCCAGTTTTCGGTTCCCGAACCTAAATCATTTCTTCTTTAAGGTACATCAGTCAAGATCTGGAACAAAGCTTCTCAAAAATCCACTTTGTAAGAATTATTTATGCATTTCTATTTCGTTATGTTCATCCTTTAATTTGCTTTTGCGGTGTTTGTTAAGTACTCTTCATAATCATGTCAATCTCTTATTGTCTCTGCATGATCTCCTGTCTGTCTCTAACTTTATCTTGCAATTGCCGTGATGTTTACTGAAAAAATATGCATGGTGAGATCATGTTGATAGATATATAGATCTAGTGTGTGGAATTCTTGGCAGCCTCTTTCTTATGCAATTAATTGTTGTTGGTCAGTATGTGCTTAATAATTTTTCTTAACAATAATTTATTTTTTGTGCATCTTTTCTAGACTTGGGATTGCAACAAAACCGACTCGAGGGTGAAGAAGAAAAAAATTAGGAACACAAAGTTCATATGTTGTCGGATTAATTACATATCATTGTTACAAATTGGTATGAGCGGACTCGGAAGGGCAGAGCTTCTTGATTATTACATCAGTGCAGAAACACATTTATAAAGACGTTAAAACTTCGAATATCTTGCTTGATTCGGCATGCAACTCTTCCTTCACAAAGGCCTTGCATTTCTTCACAGTGCTTAAACACAAGTCATTTGATGTCTTCCATTATTTTGTTCCTGCAGTGTTTGTAATCAAGGAAGGAATTTCAAGTGCATGTGCTGCCAGTGCCACCAGACACCTCAACAAGGACATTTCACCATCTCCTTACAGTAGTAAAATTTGGGTGGGGGATTAATGCAGTTTCTGATAATAAAAGACTTCTAGTTTCTTCTAAACTCAAAACAAAATAACCAAATTGAATCTTGTATTCTTGTGTAAGAAATTAATGGCCAAAAACTTATGCTATTCAAATTGGCACCAGAAAATTCAATTTCCTACCACTAGAGGGACCAAGTGTCGAGTACCCATCCAAATTCTAGATCATTTTCGGATAGATCTAGTGTGTGGAATTAACATCAATTAGTCCATCAAGCTAAAGTCCACACATCTCAACATGGTGACTAGACCATCATTTGAGATTAAGGGCGCTTTGAAAAGTTATCTGCAGAAATTCAACTTGCTATCTGTGCTTTTATAAACATAGATATTATTCAGGGTTAATATCAGTTTAAATTGCAGTGAGGCAGTTTCTTTCAGCCCCCTGAAAAAAGCAACATAAGTGTGAGTTTTGGATTGGGTGTGACTTGGGTTTCCACATGTATCTTGTCAGATAACCAAGGAATTAGAGTAGGAAAGTTTGGTTCCCCGGAAAAGAGGCTAACCACAGAAAATATATTGATACATTTCTGCCTCATTAATGTAGTAGTAGAATTTATCTGCTTGAGTGCTAAAGTTAAGATGCATCCATCCATTACCCAAAAACTTGAGCCATTGTCGAAAAATGGTACCAAAAAATTAAATTTCCTAGTTAAGTACCAACTCAACTTTGAATAAAAATGACCATACAATTACTTCAGCAAATCATTGCCAAACTTTGCAGGCCAAGGACAATTGCACATTAAACTGCTGAAATTTTTGTGTCTTTTCAACCAAATGACACAGATTTTTGCATTGGTAGATGCATAATTACATTCAGCTACTAATTAATGGTTGATGGTTGAATTCTCTTATTGATGATTAAATTTTTGTTCTTCTATTTTAGTAGTGAGGCTGTTTCTTTCAGCCCCATTAAAAAAGTAACAGTGTGTTGTGGACTGAGGGAGGTGGGGTTTCTTTCACATGTATATTAATTGTCAGGTAACCAAGGAAGGAATTTCAAGTGGATGTGCTGCCAGTGCCACCAAGGACATTTCACCATCTCCTTACGTGGAACAATTTCTTGTATATTTGCAGTAATTTTGCATCACTTGAGTTCAGTCTGTTAGGTTTCTTGATTTTGTTGCGGTAATCATTCACACATCCTCAACAACATTTCCCTGTTTGCAGTAATTTCTTGTATATATAATCCTGCAGCCTGTTACTAACTTTATCTTGCAATTGCCATGTTTACTGCATGGTGAGATTGAGATTATGTAGATAGATCTAGTGTCAGCCACTTATGCAATTTTATTTTCTAAACTATTTATAAATTCTTTTATGTGTGTCTATTTTAGTCTTGGGATTGCAACAAAACTGATTAATCGATGCGGGGCAATTTAGCACCAGATGAGCTGGGAACAAGAGCAGGAAAATTAGGAACACCAAGTTCAGAAGTTTTCAAATTAATTGGAGTGTCTTTGTTAGGTGTTGTCTTGATAATTGGTATGAACGGACTCGGAAATGCAAAGCTTCTACATGGTTCTTTTGGGTATGGAAGCCAAAATTGAGGACCATGAGAATTAAGTGGGAATTTATCTTGAGTTGCTCAAATATAGCAGTAGCAGTTGGAGTCCAATTGAAAGAATTTTTCCTCAAGAGATCAGTGAGAGGTTTGTTTATGGCTCCATAGTTCTTCACAAACTTCCTATAGTAACCAGTTAAGCCCAAAAACCCTCTTAGTTCCTTGATAGAAGGAGGAAGAGTCCAACTTTGCATGGCAGGAATCTTGTTGGGGTCAGCACAAACTCCATCAGGAGTGATGATATGGCCTAAGTATTCCAACTGGGATTGTCCAAAATAGCACTTGGATAGCTTAGCAAAGAGTTGGTGTTGTGGGAGCAAAGAAAAACAATCTTCAAGTGTTCAAGATGAGGTGCAAACACTTCATTCATAAGAGCCTAAAATGTGGCAGGAGCATTTTTGTAAGACCAAATGGCATGACCTTGAACTCATAATGGCTATGATGTGTCCAAAAAGCAGTCTTATAGATATCCATACGATTTAAGAGTATCTGATGATAACCTACTCTCAAATCCAACTTGGATAGAAGTATGAATCCTTTCAGCTCATCCAAAAGATCATCTACAATTGGGATAGGAAATTTGTCCTTAATAGTGATACTATTTACCTTCTCATAATCCACACAAAATCTCCAAGTGTTGTCTTTCTTTTTGACTAGAAGGATGGGGGGAGCAAAGGGACTATGGCTGTGTTGGACGATTCTAGAAGATAACATTTTTTTAATCAGTTCCTCTACTACCCCTTTTTGTATGTAAGGGCACCTATAGGGTCTTTGGTTACACTAGGCAAAAAATCAACATAGGTGACATTTCAAAACTGTCACTGTATCGATTCCATGACGGTTCAGGTGAAATTTGAAAGTGTCACCAATGTCGATGTCACCGTAGGGGTTATCTTATACTGACGCTTATGAACTGTCACATAACCGTTACCAATTAACCATCAAAACTGTCATGAACTATCAAAACCGTCGTTATAAGATACATCTCCTATGGTTTCTCATTGAAAGCGTCACCTTAACAACATTACGGTGGCAGTTTACCCAAATAAACGTCAGCATAAGAAAGATTTGGGACGGTTGATTATAGAAACCGTCAAGTTAGTATATCATTACGTGACACTTTTCTTTACAAACCTCCACCTTAAGAATGATCAAATAATACCAATTTATCGATTTTTCATGTACGTACTGATTTAAAACTTTAACTGGAACAAAATATGAAACCAAATTAACAACATAAGACTTGTATATATTATATTAATGACTTCAATTTACAATCTCATATTATCCATAAAAAAAATTACATTTCAACATTTCAATTGTTGTAGCATCATCAATTCAGCTTCTTCCATCACCCTTTCCATACTTTCCGTATGTGATATAAGCAAATCACCAAGCTTCATTACCACTTGATTCTCAATGTTCGAACGCATATTCATCTCTTCCATCTTATCATTCTCCAAGTTCAAATCCCTTACACCGTCATTAATTTCTCCCTCCTCTACTTCCAGATTTCCATTTTGAGTATTTTCTAAATCCTTAAATCGATTAGCAGTCGTAGTGTTATGGTGACCAAACATCTCCATCAGACCAGAATTTGTTTTCGGACTTGACCCCTGCCCCGACCATCCTACCCGTCTGCCCGATCCACCCACTAAATCCGCTGCTGAGCCTCCCCCACCCACTGACCCAACATCTGACTCCCCACCTCCTTCTCTCTCCTTACCCCCATGTGACCCACTTCTTACCATACTTTCCAAAAGCAATGGCTGATTTTGCTCCATCAACTTTTTGTTAACAAGATTTTGAATTTGATCCGTAATTTGCGGCAACAACTCCCTAATCAAAAAGTTAAAATTTCTCACCTCCCGACCATATTCCATGTCCACCAACTTTCTGTCGTCAGTACGACTTTTTGTCCTTCCACCTCCGCCACCAACACCGCTGGAATTGTATGGACATTTCCGTTGTGATAATATGAGATTGTAAATTGAATATGAACCCACCAATCAAAATCAACGAAAACAACGATAGCTTGGCCTAACTAATTTATACTCGTGATAGGTCGGTCTATCACATGATAAATCATCATAAATTAATATTAAAAGACGTGAATATGTGATGTGCCTAGCTAATTTATGTTACTTTGACTAACGTTCATACCACCCAATCATTCACTTTCCATTAAACACAAAAACAAGGGAAAAAGTCAAGCAATGATCGAGTTCTCAGTTTTTGGCTTCTAATTCTTGCTATCAGTTTCATTCTTCGGTGAATAGGGATCTTGTTCAAAGTGCAACCTACATGAAATCAAGTCGGACTCTAAATAAGAAAAATGGAGAAAAAGAAGTGGAGAATTTTGATATATTTCAACTTTAAGGAAAGAGCATTTGCTTACTGTAGTGTATACAAAAAGAATTTTACATTACCTTATCCTTGAGACTAAACACTTTGTCGTACGCGTCTTCGGATGAAAATGATGGTGTGTTAAACAGAGAAGTTCTGCAATTAAAGAAAGTTATTAGCAACAGATGAAGGCCTCCCCATCATGCAGGATTAGTTCACTAATTTCATTGAAGACTAAATAGTGATATCAAAAAACTATTAAGAAACACATACTTTTTCTGTTCAGTCTCCTTATCTGCCAACCATTTCTTGAACTTCTCAGCCTCACTTCGAACCTGAAAATATCATGGATCACTTGAAAAGACTATTCAAGATATCCCTAGATAAAGCAAGAATAGAGAATCGAAATGGCTGAAAGATGAGTTGATGATAGAATACCTCATCGATTTTCTCTTCTGGAAGCTAAGATTTGTTTTTCTCCCAATCACTTACAATCTGCATAATATGCAAAATATTCCTAGATTTATTGCTGCTGAAACACTAATTATATTTATTATTTATAATTGTAAGAAAATTTAAAGACGCTTTAAAGGAATAGCTGCTGTGGAAGTCACGATCATAAAAATGCATCAATTTTGGGTTGTATCTGTTGCCTTTTTTCGCAAAATTAATAATAAGCCGGATTAACACGAAAAATGGTCAAAAATATAACAAACTAGAAATCAGATCCATGTAAATTGAACCTAGATTCACCAAACATTCCTCCCACTTTTTATTTTCCATCTGAAAATCTTAAAGTGAGATATTGATGGTAGAATATGAGATCAATAAACTTGAATTCATCAAATCTTATGTTCTTCAAAAGAGGGAACAGAATTTCTGAACTGTACCTTTTTTGATTTTGTGATTACTCCTGGAGGAAATCTGGACATGTTGATTGCATTGTCCTAAGCTTAAAAATGAAAGATAATAGTTTCAGAGAGAACTGGGAGAAAAAGAGGTGATAATCAAGAAGGTGAGATAGAAAAACAGAGGTAGAGAAGAGACTAGAGAGCGGCGGCGCGGAGAATGATATATTAGAGTTGGTTAGGGTTTTCTTTTTCGTGGAAAATCTGAGGGTCCAGATTCCTTATTCGTGGATCTCGCACGCGCCCTTCTGTTTTGCCCAAGTTTTAACCAATGTGTCCATCATTCTTGCAAATTGTTTTTCAATGGATTACATTTTCTTCCCACGTGCACAATTTTATTTATCACTCGTCAAAGTAATTGAGGTTGAAATTAATATAGATGGAGGGTCAAGGGTAGACCAAGCTCCGGTTACACCTTCGCTTACACAAATTTGTGTTGAATTCGGGTACTTTCATCCATTTGTAACCAACATAAATAGTTAAATCTTTCGCGAGGCACGCACATATACATTCATCAAATATGCAACATATACACACATTTTTCATGATAGTTGATCACTACAACCGTCATTATATACTATGACCTTTTGTAGCGGTTTAATACCCAAACATCATAGTATATGAGACAAATGTGACAGTTAACAAATGTCACCGTATGGCAGGTCACTTGTAACGGTTTTATCACGTCACCGTCACAGTACTATGCTTTGGTGACAGTTTTTCCAACCGTCGTGATTTGTAACAACAATTAATGACGGTTATGTCTAGGAAACGTCACGTTTACTTAACTGGAAATGTATGGTGACGCTTTTTGCTAGAACCGTCACGGTATAAAATTCCAAACCGTCACCAAATCCCATATTTGGCCTAGTGTTAGGGGGTTGAGAATCTGGTTTTAAGGGAATGGAATGGTCCAAAGTTATGTGAGGGGGTAAGGCAGTTGGTTATGCAAATATATCTTGATATTCATCTAGGAGCAGAAGTGTTGTTTGTCTTGGGGTAATTTTGTGATGTTTGTGAATATTTTTGATAATGGAGAAGTGGGAACTTGATAAGTTCTTCTCACTCTATTTTTTTCATTAACTTGATAATAATATCTTGTTCTTATTACATTATCTTTCTTCACTTGGTCAAATATAAGACCCAAGGAAGAGTTACATGTGGACTATTCTTGTCCATACAACTTCTACTAAAATAGACACGATGCAGTGTCATGACATAAAGCTTATGGGGCATGACACTACAGTAACATTGTCTCCTGGATGTTTTAGACGATCCAATTTCATGATGATAATTCTCTGGGTCATGATATTTCTGGAACATTGCATTAACTCTCAACAGGTATTAATGGAGGTGGGACTGCAGGGGAAGGGGTAGAAGTGGTATTAGAAAACAAATGACCAATAAGGCCATGAGTTTTTTTTTTCCCAAGAAATTTCTTAACAACTGACCCATTCATCATAAGTAGAGAAAGTGAAGTAGTAGTGCCTTGCAATTTAATTTTATGACCATGATGAAGAAAAGAAACACTTAGGTTGGAATTTAAAGACAACATGACCTAATTTCTTAAGTCAATCATCCCCTAACACCATATCACAACCTCCCAGGGGAAGCAATCTCCGGTTCTCAGTGAACTGATAGCCCTGCATACTCCAAGAAAGGTTAGAAAAAAATCCCAATACTAACTGTCTTGTCACTATTTGCAACTGTAACTAACATCTGAGCAGTTGGTTCCACATTGCACTTGAGCTTGGCAGCTAAAGAAGAATCTAAGAAACTTGTAGTGCTACCAGTATCAATAAGAATAGAAATAAAGTGCTTCTTAAGGAGACCAAGGATCCTTATGTGTCCTCTGTGCCATTACCAGTAAGGGAATGAAGAGAAATCTCCATGTCAGAATCAAGTGGTTTCAACAGCCTCCTCAAAATGTTCCTCCTCTGTATCTATTTCCTTTGAGTCATAAGTGTTAGTTTGGAGCATAAATAGTTGTTGTCTCCCCTTACATTTATGAGCCATTGAGTAAACCTCATCACAGTTATAGCACAACCCTTTTTCTCTTCGAATGCACATTTGCTCAGGCGATAGCCTCTTAATAATTTGAGTTATGGAGGTAGGTTTGGTTGAAAAACCATGTAGAGTGGTAGGAGTTGATTTGGAAGTATTAATGTGTTTTGTAGGAAAATTGGTGGATGAAAAATTTCTAGATAAAGTAAAAGAGCTGCATGATGGTTTAACCACTTTGGAAACTGTAGAGTGACATTTTTGTTCCCCCATCCGTGCTAATGAGAAGGCTTGTGCAAGTGATTTGGGGTAGAACATAGCTACATAGTTGTGCAATTTTTCCTTTAACCCACTAATGAAACTCATGACAAAGTAATGATCATTTAAAGATGGAGTGCTCGCAAGCATAAGAGCTTTAATGGCTTCAAAGTCCTCAAAATATTCTTCGACAGAGTGAATTTATTAAAACTACAAATGAAATTTTCTTCAACAGGATTTTCAAATCGAACACAAATACCATGAGCAAATTCAAACCAGTTTATACGGTGTCGACCAACCTAGAAATTGAGAAACCATTTATCAGCCTTGCCATCAAGATAGATAGCTGTTATATCCACTCTGCGATTCTCATCGATGTTTTGAAGAAAAAAATATCGTTCACATTTTTGGATCCAGCCACGAGGGTTATCACCATCAAATCGTGGAAAATCAAGCTTGGGTACTCGATTGAATTGACTTGGAATCCCTCCTTGAGAAATGGAACCAAAAATTGGAGGATTATCTTACAGAACACCATTGCTTTGTCTATCAGAGTCGTCTTGGTGATTGGAAGTGACTGTGTGGGGAAAAAATCAGGGGATGAGTAGCAGCTTCGTTTTTTCATCCAATCACTTCCAAAGTTAATGTCTGTACTAAACATATTGAAGAAGAGTAGCAGTTGGATTTATATGAACAACAAAGATATAATGATTACACAGTGATGGTACTTCAATAAATTATGTAACCTTTAAGACTAACATAAAACACCCCATTCAATTTCAAATGTAAAAATCAAACACTGAATCAACAAAAAATAAAGAAATAAACGTCGACCCGGTTCATATTAATTTATTTTTGATTTTTAAAACTCTAATTTTTCACATTTATAGAATCATTAGTATTGTTGGAATATTTTCAACTACGCTAAGGGGGTCCTGGGGGCATAACCCCCTAGGATGTGGTCGACAGTTACGACAGTTACAAACGTATCAAAAAATTCTTCAAATCCAACAGACGCCTTCGATGTCTGTTGATGAAGGGACTTATCGTTTCAGAGAAACCTGTTGGTGAAAAGATGTCTTTTCCCAACAGATGCAAAACCCTCTATAAAAAGCATCTCCCAAAACTTGTTTGATAACATAATCAAAACTTATTTCTCTCTAAGCATCTTCAGAAACAAATACTGTGTGTTCTTGGTTGGGTCAAGGGAGTACAACTCTTGAATTCAACAACGTTGTTTGGGCTTCATTCTATCCTGAAGGCAATATTTCATTGACCAATTGTACTCGCCATTATTTGGGAAGGGTCGAAATAATTGCTGAAAAGAATCGTAAGGGCTTGAAGCTTGTGTTACAACATTCTTTTCAATCTTTGTTTTTCATCCTCTATTACCCTGTATTTTACAACAAGTATCACATTCTAATTTTCACATTTAAAAACAAAAAATTGACTTTGAAGAATTAATGGTGATTAGTGCTAGATGGGCTTCAGTAGAACTTGGAATGGTGGTTTGTTGATGTGAAGGAAAAAGAGATATAAATCAATATTCAGATCTGGCCATGGCGGTGGTTAAATAAAGAGGAGAAAAAAAATTAGAAGAATGGGAGGAAGAAGTGGTGCTGCTGCGGTGCACAAGGAATGAAGAGACTTTATTATATACCTACAACCAGTGAGTGGCTAAAATCTAACTTATTTATAGTATAATTGATTTTTTATTCTTTTTAATTTCCAATTATTAATATTAATTGAATGAATTACACAGAGCTTTTGGTTGGTAATCTAGCAACAAGTTGGGCACCAACTCCTCTTTCAATAGTAACCCCTAAACGATAACGCCCCAGGTCTTCAAATTTTTTATCGGTTACGGTTATTTTATTTTATTTTTTGGTAACAAGGTTACGGTTATCATTAGTACGGTTCTACCTATAAACCTTAACCGAAACCGATGTTGTCGGTATACCGAAAATGAAAACCAAAATGGTACCTTAGCATTCGGTTCTATTTCGGTCCGATTAATTATCAGTGGTTTCAGTTGCGACGCATTTTCACCCATAAATACATTAACTAGGACTCATTTTATCACTAATAATCTTCTTTGTAGGTGTTTTTGTCAAATAAGCGGGGTATGCAGTCCTAAAAGAGATTCAATCACTATTTTTGGATTTGTTGGACTTGTTTGAGGCAAACAGGGTTGGTATAGTTGTTTGTTTCTTGAAACTTGGGTTTGGATTAACACGTGAAAGAGATAAAAATGGAAGTAGTTGGTAAAACAGGGGAAGTATGGAGTTATTCACGGGATTGCATGGGATTTAGACGTGTAATGGGTTTGTTTGGAGTGTGATAAGTCTGCAACATGATCGTGTAGAAGATAAATATCGAAACTTTATGGAAATAAAATCTCGTATCATGCGTAATGAGAATATTACCGAGGTTATGAATATATTATTATGGAGTTATTACCACAATTACGACCAAATTTGAAGACTATAATCAAATTTGGTCCGAAAGTGAAGCACAGTGGGATGGAAAAAGCTAAATTTGGTATGATTTTCTAGGGTTTGAGACTAAAAGTAGTCTCCAACCGAGACTATAACTAAATTTAATGGGGCGTAGGTATAGTAAGCGTTGTAGGTTAGGTGTGAATATAATGAACGTATAAGATTAGGCATAAGTATTGTGTGCGTTTGAGAGTGGAACGCTAATCCAAAGAACGTCTTAGTAGGGCGTTAATATAAACTACACCAAACCAAACGTTCACAAAATGTATGCATGATATCAGGCGTTGATATTATTGCCGCCTCATGCAGGGATGGAGCTGTCAAGAGACAAATGGGGGCCTTAGACCCCACTACTTTCTGATATTTAGTTAGAGAAGCTTAGGTAATTTAGTAATTTTTGGTAATTGTGGGGGCAAAGGTATATGGAAATGTTGATTTTTTCGGTCAAAGTATAAATTTTTTTTGCCTTTGTTAAAAAGATATCTCTCATTATTCATCAGACCCACCCTCACAAGTTCACAGTTCACTTTCGGTTTCAAAAAAAAAAAAAAAAGGTTCACAGTTCACTCGATCTCGACCAAATTAGAGACAGGGAACCAAGATGAAGGAGAAGAATGGATTGAAAAATACCAAGGTATATCTAACTATTAAAGTTCAATTAATGGTTTTTGGTCCTTAATCTTTGGTTGTTAATGAAACTAATTCTCATATTTTACTTTTTTTTTATATGATTTGATTAGGTAAACTTCAAATTAGGTTTCTTTCAAATTGGGTATTTTTAAAATTGGTTTAAAAATTAAAACAATTTTAGAGAATTATACTTAGAGATTCGAGAATACCCATACATCCATCTTGAAATCAGATCTTCAAGTGGTTAGGAAATTCAAGTTTGAGTTTTTTTAATTGGGTATTTTTGCAAAAAAATCATTTGTAGATTTTGGGGTTTTTAATTTATCTGGCTTGTGTGTTCTTGAATTTTCTATTGGGAATGATTTTTAATTTGTTGGCTTACAGGAATTTAGATTCATGGATTATAATCCAATATGTTTTAAATTTTAGATTTCAAATTCCATTTAACATTTTTATCAATGGTTTCCTTATATTTGAAATCTCATAGTATGGAGAAATACTTCAAAAAGAAGGACAAATTTGTTGATGCATCATCAAATTCACCACCTTCAAACCGACATTGTACTAGAGATGGGAATGCATCATCTTCTCAACCTACACAAACAAATGCTTCCGTATCAGAAGAAAGTGATATAAGTGTTCAAGTTCCGCAATAAGACCCTTCCAAGTCCAGTGGGAGTAGTTCAACTCTTTTGAGTGAGGTTGAGTTGGCAAATCTTATTTCTGACCCGGGATTGCGGAAACAAATCATAGAGTATCACCCAAATTTTAGAAATCAAGTTCGAAGGGCATATCTTCAGAGGGGACCTTGTCAGCCTAGGAATCATTCATACCCTTACAATCTTAAAGGTAGAAGGTTCAATCCTTCTTGGTTTAAGGATCATGAATATTGGTTGGAATACAAATATCAAAAGATAAACTATATTGTTTGTGTTGTTACTTATTTAAAACCAGTTGGTGCTACTAACTTTGTTGATGAAGGATTTTGTACTTGGAAAAAGAAAAATAGACTGCAGGTTCATGTAGGAGATAACAGTAAGAGTGCTCACAACACGGCTCAGAAATGTTGCAAAGACCTGTTAGATGAAAGAGTACATATTGACACATCACTTGAAAAGCAAACAGATGAAACCAGAAGATAATACATAATTCGATTGAAGGCTTCAATCCAAGTTGTCCGGATACTTCTAAGGCTGGGACTTGCATTTCGTGGGAATGTCGAAGACGAAGATTCTATTAATAAAGGTAATTTTCTCGAACTTTTAGCATGGCTTGGCGACAATAATTTAGAAGAGTTGAAACCTTATATTATGGAAAATGCACCGAAACATCTGAAGTTGACCTCTCCGGACATTCAAAAAGATATTGCAAGTGCTTTTTCATTTGAAATAATTTCTGCAATTATTCGAGATATAGGGGATTCATTCTTTTCAATTCTTGTTGATGAATCTAAAGATATTTCAAATAAGGAGCAAATGGCTATTGTGTTACGATATGTGAAAGAAGGACGTGTTATTGAGCTTTTTGTTGGGATTGAACATGTAGCTAGTACAACTGCCCGCTCGCTCAAAAAGGCAATAGATAATTTCTTCTCAAGGCATAATTTAAGTTATTCCATGTTGCGGGGACAAGGTTATGATGGGGCTAATAACATGAAAGGTGAATACAATGGCCTTAAGAAACTTCTTTTGAAAGAAAATGATTGTGCATATTTCATACATTGTTTTGCACATCAATTACAATTAGCTGTTGTAAATGTGGCAAAAATTCATCCGGATATCAAGGATTTGTTTTCTTTAGTTACTTGTGTGGCCAATATTGTTGGAGGATCACCTAAGCGTCTCGAAATACTTCGAGAAATTAGAGGGGCAGAATTATATGAAGACCTATGCAATGATGAACTTGAAACTGGACAAGGGTTAAATCAAGAATCTAACCTAAAACGTGTTGCGGATACACGATGGGGTTCACACCATAATACCTTGATTAGTTTGATCAATTTGTTTTCTTACTCGTAAGGGGGAGTCTGAAGGCGATTTCAAATGATAAAACTTCTGACAAGAGATTTGAAGCCAAAGGTCTTTTATCCCATATGAAGTTATATAGTTTTGATTTTCTTCTTCATTTGATGAAACATATCATGGGAATTACAAGTGCTTTGTCGGAAGTTTTACAAAGAAAAGATCAAGATATTGTGAATGCTATGAAACTAGTTCAAATTTGCAAGGCTCAACTGCAAGAGATGAGGGATAATGGTTGGAATGATTTGCTTCTTCAAGTATCTTCCTTTTGTTCTCAACATAAAATTAAGGTTGATTGTATGGATAATTCTGGTTCATCTCAAGGATGACCGAAGCGCAAACCCCAGGAGAACAATAACAAGCATAAATATCGTGTTGAAATATTTTATGAGGTCATAGATTTGCAACTACACGAATTGAATAATCGTTTTACTGAATCAACTACAGAGTTGCTTCTTTGTGTGGCTTGCTTGTGTCCAAGTGATTCTTTTTCAGCTTATGACAAGAACAAGTTGATGTGCCTTGCAGAATTTTATCCAAGGGATTTTTCTGAAACTGACCTCATGTTACTTGATCATGAACTTGAAACTTACATTTTTGATATGAAAACAAGTGATGGTTTTTCAAGGTTGAAGGGAATTACTGATCTTGCCCAAAAGATGATCGAAACAAAGAAAAACATAGTTTATCCGCGGGTTTACTTATTGTTGAGATTGGCGTTGATTTTACCGGTTGCTACTGCCTCTGTTGAAAGACTCTTTTCTGCTATGAAGATATTGAAGACTCGGTTGCGTAATAAAATGGGTGATGAGTGGTTGAACGACTGCTTACTTGCGTATGTTGAAAAGATAATTATGGATAGCATTGTCGATGACATTATAATGAAGCGTTTTCAAATCATGAAGCCACGTAAGGGACGGTTGTAGAATGATACATGTTTGCAGTTGATATAATTACATATGTATACCGTCTTTCACATGAATCAACTGTAATATCCTCTTTTTGTTAATATATATCTATATAAGGATTTTTTGGAAATGGGTTAAAATGTTGGTAATTGTCAGATCTTATGTATAATTCATATTTTTCTATATCATTCATGCTACGGTGGTCGCGAAGGCTTCGTCAAGTTCAGCAAAAACGGTAAGCTTTTTATATCTTTGTTTATTGGTAAGATTGAAATATTCACTGGATTGCAATAATGTGTCAATGTATTGGTATATAAATCGAACTTTACTCTAACCTGTTTTTTGTTCACATGAGGTGACAAGAGGCTGGATTTCAAGACACTTCAGGTGCTGACACTAATTTGGAGTAGTTTTTGTATCAACAGGTAAATACTCTAAACAATTTACGTATGGTTAAAAAAAAAATTGGTGAACGTTAAGAATTTTGATTTCGACCCCAGGACTGAAAAGTCCTGGCTCCGTCCCTGGCCTCATGTTTTTTTTTCATTAAACTCACTTAATACTCCCGTATCACACTTGGAATTAACACTAAGTTGGTGATTTTGTGAACGCCCCACGTCTGGGGATAATAATACTTATGCCCGACATGAAGCGTGGATAATACTTAGGCCCCATTCATGGGTTCATAATAACTGCGCCTAACCTCCATATGTTCATTATAACTCCGCTCATTGTCAAACGCTCACTATAACTACGCCAGACAAAATTATTGTCTTTCATTGCTGCGCTTCGCCTCTAAAAAAGTCAAAATATTTTAGTATTTAGTCTTCTTTTTAGTATTTAGTCTCGTTCACGGCTATGGTTGCTCTAAAGGGTGTTAAAATTCCCAACAACGGCGTTCGACCGGTGCACAGGAATATATCCGAGGATATCCATTTTCGCGGTGATGTTTTTTTTTACCACATTGGCCTCCACAAAGATTAGTAGGGGTGGGCGTTACCCACCGTGGAACCCACATGATCAAGTAGTGATACACTCACCGCACTATTCTCCGGCAATGCATCTCGAGTTCCAATCTGATGGTTCTTGACAGGCTTCTCAACATTGAGATAAGAGACGTGAAATGTGTGCCTCCATGTTTTCTCTCTTGCGGGAAATACTGTGGGAGAATCCGTCGGTATCCGAAGATGATATACTTACCGACCCAAAATCCTGACCCAAAATCCCGCGTGAAATAGAAAGCTGGGACCCATTCCAAATGTTTGTGCATTGATTATCTAAATGTTTAGAGGGCTTCCCAGATACCGTATCTCGGGATTTTTGTTCGGGACATTCGGCGGTAGGGGTAGCATCTCTCGTCGGTATCTCTATCATTTCCGCACATGATCTGGCTCATCCAGTATTTTTCACGCGACCGATGGACAAGAAGTATTATTTTGTGTTCTGATGTGCCACTTGTTAGGGAATAGTTATCCCTTGGCTGTTTCTTGATCTTCTCCTTGTACTTTCTCTACATATACTCTGGCCGTGTATTGTTTCATATTTGTAATAGAAAAGTGAAACTGGTTCCCTTGTTCTCCCTTAATAATCTCACAGTTCGTCTTATTATTATTATGAGTATGAATAACTGCGATTCATGTAAGCTTCTTCTTCTTCTTCCCTTTTTTTTTTTGTTTTTTTTTTTGTTATTTGTTTGCCCTAGATGGGGATCTCTTAAGTATTCAACCAACAGAGGTTCGTTGTTGCTCTTTTTGTGATTTTGATTTTGTTAATTGTTTTCCCTAAATTTTTATTTTTAATTGTTTTCCCTAAATTTTTATTTTTAATTGTTTGCCCTAGATGGGAAATCTATGAACCAACAGAGCTTAATTGTTTGCCCTAGATTCCTAATTAAAAAAAGCTGCGTTTTTTGTGATTTTGATTTTGTTAATAGTTTGCCCTAGATCTTTTTGATTTTTTTGTTGTGATTTTGATTTTGTTAATTGTTTGCCTAGATGGGGATCTCTTAAGTATTCAACCAGCAGAGCTCCAATTTCCATGTAAGCTTCTTATTATATTTTGTTTTTGTGATTTTTGATTCTTGTAATTGTTTGCCCTAGATTACTAATTTTGGTTTGGTTTAATGAATTCGTGATAGTCGAATTGGGAAGACCGGGTGGAGCTTATCTGCATTTAACTAACATAACCAATGAAAATGTTGCTTTCAAAGTGAGTTTCTCTGATCTTTCTTTTTTTTATTATTTATAAATTATATTTTAACATTTTAAAGCTCGATTACATCCTTATCGGACAAGAAACTTGTCGGCAGCCGAGCAACAAGCTGGGCTCCAACCCCTTTTTTTTATTATTTCTCTTTGTTTTTTCATCTAATTTTCTTGTCTAATTGTTTTTGTTGGTATTGTTTGAAGATTAAAACGACGGATTGGATGAAATTCTTTGCTAATCCAAGTAGAGGAATTGTATCACCTGGAACAACATACCGCGTTTTAGGTGATTCTTGATTCATTCATTGATTTTACAGACATATTGCTGGTATTGTTTTGTTTCTAAGTAGTCCTAATCTAAAAGTAGATTTTATTCCTAGGAGGATGAGTTAGAAGTCTATTGTAAAAAGATGATTCTTTTAAATCTCAAGCATAGAAGTAGTCCTAATCTAATCATAGTATAAGAGAGGGGGAGAGTACTGGAAGAATTTCAGTACCTAAAAAAGAAAGATGCAACACGCTTGTGGCAGAGAATTCCTAAAAAGTTGAAAAACTCCGTCTCTTAAACAATAAAGCTTAAGTATCAATTGCATAAATGTTAGCTCTATTATGAGTTAAGTTATTGTTTATCTATCATTTTTTTTTTTTTTGCATAGATGTTGAGTTTTTGTTTTTGCGTTTGTTTAGTGGTTATGGATGCATGGAAGAAAGCACCACAGGATATGCTGTGCGTAGACAAGTTCCTCGTACAGAGCTGTATAGCACCTAAAGGTGCAAAGGAGGAAAACCTTACACCTGAAATGGTAAATATTTCATGTTTGATTTTCTAAGAAGAGTCTTGAGTAATTTGATTCTTATCCGGATGTTTATTCTTCTTGTAGTTTGAGAGAAGTGGCAGTGGGAAGGTTGTTAAGGAATTCATGTTAGGGGGGGGTTTATGTTCCAGTGCCTGAAGGATCTTCTCATGGGGCTTCTGGTGTGGAGAAAGGGATTCAAGGATCTTGTGTGCTTGATGCTGTAAGTGATTCACTACTTGCAATATAATATCATTTTGGGATTTAGAGAATGTTAATGGCCAAAATCACTAATTATAAGTTATAACTTCTTGTACCTATCCATGTCATCTGCTAGCCGCATGTTTCTCTTCTCATTTTCAATAGGATTATGATCTCAAAACGTTTGAATAGGATATTATAGCCTATGCCTTCATTAACTGCAAGGTCTGTGACCCATTTGACTTTGGTCAGATATTACTCGCCAAAATTTGAAATACCTACGTAAACTGCATAAATTTGCTGAACCAAGAAAATGTGTTCCTAATTTAGTGAACGAGAATCTGCTGATTTGCACTCTCTCTCTCTCTAACAAGAAAAAGTTTCGCTCGCTGGCAGACCCTGCTCATGTCTTCCGGACTTAGCTTCTTCACCCTTTCCTATGCTTTCTATTTACCTTTTGGTAAGATGTATCTAAGCAAATTTGGTTTGTCTCCTCTTTAGACGATGTTTATAATGATGGTTCTTGGTTACTCTTGTGTTTTTAGATCACTAGCGATGCTCCCCTACGTCCTGGTCTCCGACAACGGTGTCATGGCTTCAACAGAGTTGAGTACATCGATTGAAGAAGAGATCTACTGCCATGCTGTAGGGAAGTGATTAGCTTTTAATTAAGCCGTACAGACAGTGAAAACATGTGTTATGCAAGTATTTATTTTAATGGGCTAAGGACTTTTAGCTGGACAGAAATATATACGAGTGTTATGCAAGTGTTTATTGTAATGGGGGCATGTTAGCTAGACAGTGAAAACATGTGTTACATTGAACCTTTAGAATAGTTGCTACAATGGGGTCAAGAGTATGTGTTACATTGAACCTTCAGAATAGTTGCTATAATTGAGTCAACTTGGAGTATGCAGCAAGCGGGCGACAAATCCAAGCTGTGGGAGACCAATACCACGATGACAACTGCATTGACACCATCCTGCACATAATATACCAAACACTGCAGACTTGCAGTAAATTTATACTCCCTCCGTTCCAGTTTAGATGATGTTTTAGGAGTTTTCAAGTAGATTAAGAAATGGAGAGAAATATAAAAATTTTCTAGTTACCCTTGAGAAAAGTCTTCAAACATTAATTGCTATTAGTGTATTTGAAAATAAATTTATGGTTCCAAAACAAAATGTTAGGGTATTGTTGGTAGTTTTGTGGGAAAAATATGAAAACTATCAAGTAATGTGGAATAAAAGAAAAAACCTAAATACTCATCTAAAGTGGAACGGAGGGAGTAAATTTATTAAACAATGAGTAGAGAGCTATTATTTTTCAATATGATCGTTGAAATGAAAGAAGTAACCTCATTGAGCGATGCCTACTCGGTTCCATCACTTCAATGCCTACTAAGTTCCATCACTTTGATCGTCACTTTCAAGAAAACCGATGAATGAGGAGAAGATCTACGACCTACTGCCAGTTAAGCTGCACCATATTAAAAGTCTAAATGTAGCTGAAAGCCACAAAAAAGAGTTTTAACAAAATGTTTCAGAACCCAAGAAGAATCATCTTCAATAGCAACAGACACTCTATGGAAACTATGGAAACTAAGGCAGCAACAACAAGATCAGGTTAATCAGCAATTTTATCACCTCCAAATGTTACCAAGATTCCAACGCCTAATCAGGACGATTTATACTCAAGCCATTGTTACTATTTGCTCTGTTACTCTCTTTCCGGTAGATACCGTTATTTGAAAATGAAAATTTTTAGATCATGTAACTTAGGTTTACATGTTCTTAAAATGACTAGGTTGGATCTGGTCCATTCCTTCTTTTTCTTTCCAAAGTTGTTGGAAGTTAAACCAAGATATGGTAATTTGGTTCGTGGATCAACATATGATGTTGATCCAGTCCGAATGGATCAACTGCTGCAGTTGACGCAGTCAAGTTGGATCAACAGGAGTTGTTGACACACTGTGCGATATTTGGAAGTTGGAGTTAACTAGAAGATCTAGTTGTGTCGGTTGCTTGTTTTAGAGTTTTAGTATATTTAGAGTTTCTTTGTGTTTCTAGAAGTGTGCTTTATTTAGAGTTTGATTTTATTAGGTAAGTACTTGGAGTGATCATCAAGTTTGTGAGACTATAAGTAGGCTATTAATCCATGAGAGAATGTACACCAAACTGATTATCAATGTAATCATTTTATTGCTTCCGCGTGTGCTCTCCTCTCTCTTGCTCGATCCTACATGTGGTATCAGAGCAAGGTGAGAGGAAGGGAGAGGAGAAGGAGAAAGAAATTGAAGCTGCGTTTGGTTAGAGAAAGAGTTAGAGAAGCTTCATAAGTTTTCGGTGATAGAGAATTATTTTCGTCCAAAAGAGAAGTTGCTGCCCAAAGTTGTGATGATAATAAAGTTGCTGGGAAGAAGACGTTAGGGTTTGGAGAAGAACACGATTAAAAAAAAAGTGATGCTGGTGTTTTCTGATGAGTTTTTTCGATTGTAATTGTTAGCTGGTGACTTGTTGGACGTGATGCAGTGATTGTTTTTGTTTGTTCGTGAGGGCCTTGAAGGAAAAAGGAGTACTTGAAGCAAAGTCGTTGTTTAAAAAAAATGCGTGAAGCTTGAGCTGAGATGATGGTGTATTCGTAGATGTGCTGCTGAAGAGTTTTGTTGGCTATTGAATCATATTCTGTGGGTTCAATATGTCATCACTAATAAAACAAGGAGAGAGCAAGGAGCAAGGTTAGTGTTTCTGTTTCGTGACCTGTTAGAGTTGAGTAATGGCTGCTGATGGAGCTAGAAGCTGTTGCTGATGATTTGTGGGTCTTTTCCAGGAGTCGAAAGTTTAATAAAACAAGAATGCCCAGTACGTGAGGTTCGAACCCTAGGGTTTGAGAAGAAGATGCTAAAACGAGAGAACATTGAAGGTTAATAGCTGTTATGATAGTCGTAAGCTGATGTGTTACGACTGATCCTCAAGACGTGATATGCCGGTGCTGAGTGATTGGTTCTGGTAGTTGTTGTTCAAGAGAAAGAGAATGAAGGAAAGTTGCTGCTATGTTCGAAGTTCAGGGAGCGGTTGGCAGAAAAGATGAGATACTGATTGATCACAACGGTGATGGTGGTGCAGAGAATACATGGGTTTCAGTAGGTGCAGCTGCTGCCATGGATTTGATGAAACTTTATCATGATTGAATGATGATTGAAGGAGAAGGTTCGAATGTTTTTTTTTTTTTTTTTGGAAGTCAGGGATGATACAGAGAAGGCATGGAATGTCATTGATGTTGATGCTCGAGTTTAAAAAAAAGAAAGGAGTCTATGGTCAAGACCAGGGACGTACCATTACTGCCCTAGATGGTCACAAGGTTCGTGTAAAAAAAAAGGGTAAAGTGTTATTGAAAGATAGTAACAGAATTGAGAAGTATTAGTTAACAGAAGCGTTACCAAAGGCTTGTTACAGTTTAAGAGAAGTGTGATAGAAGAAAGTGTCACAGTTATGACAGCGACAAAAGTGTGATGATAGTGGAGAAGTGTGACAGTTTTATGTCAGAAACGTTGCAGATTGCAGATTGATGTTTGTTGAGGTAAGAAGCTTTGGGTGAGTGGTTGATTTGAAGGGTTAGGTTATGGATTCGAAATAGACGCAAAAGAAGATCAAAGTTGGTATTGCAGTAAAGAATGACTGGTACATTTTGATGAAGTTGATCGAATTCATAAACTTAGAATGACAAGGTATGTTGGGTGGTTATGTTTGAGCTTAAGGGAGGATGGTATCTTGTTAAGCTCAAACATGGTGATTGAAGAGTTTGTGTCGGAAACTTGGAAATCATACAAAGTGTGGCAGACTTTGTGTTAGTTATTGCTTGTGGAAGAAGCATAACAAAAGAAAGATTGTGAGAGAATCTTGAAAAGAAGTGTGAAGCTTTCGTAACAATAGCGTGACTGGAACAAAGAAACAAAGAAGAAAACAAGGTTGTGAAGAAAGAGAAGTAATCACAAGGGTGCGATCGTAAAGGTGGAGCAATCCCAGTGGGGATTTGGCTAGAGTTGTGGAGAGTTGTGTGAAGAAATCCTAGTGGGGATTTGGCTAAAAAGTTGTGTGAAGCAATCCCAGTGGGGATTTGGATAGAGAGGTGAAGAAATTCCAGTGTGGAATTTGAAGAGTCGAGTGTAAATCATGCAAGTGAAGTGGGTAAACAAAAGTATGAGTTTGAGCTACAATGCTCAGTGAAGAAAGAAGAAGATTGTTATGAATGGTGTTCCGCTGCGAGTATGAAGAAGAAAGAAGTTTGTGATGGTTGCTATGGTATGACGACATTATGGTATGTGTTTGAAGATTGATGTTAAGCAAAATTAGAATATTTTTTCGTTTTAGTTGGTTTGTTGTATGTGCTTCGTTTTTTAGTTAGTTTTCTATTTGTGCTTTGTTTTTGAATTGAGTTTGAGTTTGATGACGGAATTCTGGTGAGATCATGAAGTTGGGATAAGCTATAATCGAGTATCAAGGAGTAAGGGTTTGTTGGTGGTATCTTTTAAGAAAAATGAGAAAATACAAGAACGTGTTAACGTTTATCAATGGAAGAAGAGGAATGGAAAATGAGAAAAGACAAGGACGTGCTAACGTCGATCAATGGAAGAAGATGATGAGTAGAAGAGGGTTATGGAATTCTCGTTGAATGATATCTTGGTTTAAGGGAGGATGTTGGAAGTTAAACCAAGATATGGTAATTTGGTTCGTGGATCAACATATGATGTTGATCCAGTCCGAATGGATCAACTGCTGCAGTTGACGCAGTCAAGTTGGATCAACAGGAGTTGTTGACACACTGTGCGATATTTGGAAGTTGGAGTTAACTAGAAGATCTAGTTGTGTCGGTTGCTTGTTTTAGAGTTTTAGTATATTTAGAGTTTCTTTGTGTTTCTAGAAGTGTGCTTTATTTAGAGTTTGATTTTATTAGGTAAGTACTTGGAGTGATCATCAAGTTTGTGAGACTATAAGTAGGCTATTAATCCATGAGAGAATGTACACCAAACTGATTATCAATGTAATCATTTTATTGCTTCCGCGTGTGCTCTCCTCTCTCTTGCTCGATCCTACAAAAGTTGGAGACAACGGAGATCTATATTTTTCCTTAGTGATTGATGACTTAACAATCATATTGACATCTTTTCCATCAGAAGATATGATACTTGGAGTATCCAAACAAAACTCAATAAGCAGTTTTTAAGATATAAAGAATATCAGAGAAGGAAAAAGGAATGTAGGATTTCCAAACCTTTAATAGGTTTGTGTACGCACAACTCACAGCTCTATAAAGAGTGGAATTGTCGAGAGTTATAAGTTACGAGATCAGATAGAGAGGGAAATGAAGTGTTATTGAAGGCTCGAAGCAGACTAGTTTGTAATATTCGCACAACCTTCAAATTAAAGTAGTTGAGGTAAACTAATGTAACTGTACTTATAGAGCGTATTTGTTTTTTGGTAGAACGTGGGGCTTCATTATTTTTGCCTAATTTAAACGAGGGTATTTTCATCTCCTGTGTAAATAGGTCCCTTTTTAAACGAGGGTATTTTTGTTTCCTCTGTAAATAGGTTCCTTGAAGCCAGGGCCGTAGCAAAAAATTTAGAGGCCCTAGGAGAATTTACTAAAATGGGGGCCTATATAAGCATAATAAAAAAAAATTGTTGCCATTTCCTGTCCATGACTTTCCCATTCTCCATCTTTCCTATATAGTGATCATGATTGAAGCAATTATCCTATTTACAAAAAGAAATCCAAAAATTCTTATTTTTTGTTCTTTTTATTGGGCCTTTCTCTACCCAAATATCTCTTAAATTTTGGTTAATATTGTGACCCCAATTTTCCGGATCATAAATATTCACTGGTAAATATTCTTCATGTTCAGTTTCATCTTGCCAAATCTCATTTGTATTAGATGGTGACGATTATTGCCTCATTTTCTCTTCATCTTGCCCAATCTCATTTGTATTTGGTGGCAATTTTGGTTCTTCATTTTTCATAAATGCATTCTCATCATTGTCTAAAATATCACCGTTTGTCTCCATCTCATTAACCAAATTTTCCCAATGTTCACCACTGTCATTCATTGTTTTTCATGTTTGTCATCATTTGAAACTAAATATTTATTCATTGCTCCTCGCAGATAACTTTTAAGTTTTTCGACTCTTATTTTCGTCTTTTTTAGAAGCATCACTCTTGCATTTTGTCTTTCTAGGACCCATGATTGGAATTGATATTTGGTCCCTTCAAGAATAAAAATATACAAAACCTGTACACAAGCATCCCAAATTCGTATGTCCATGTCGGTTAACTAACAATTAAATTTAATAATCACCATTTGGCAACACTAACAACACAACATAAACTAAGTCTAAAGAGTAAAGACTTGAAAAGCAAAAAAAAAAAAAAAATAATCTTGAACTAAATAGGCATTTAGCAATACATAAAATCAGCTGTTCCCCAAATTGCAATATACCCAAAGCTCAACTTCTTATGATATACAATTATCACAAAAGAAATTTTATTTTATTTTTGGTGGATTTCGTGGTCACCGCTGACTCACACATCAGGAAACCAATATTTTTTCACGAGTATCAAACGTACCCTATACCAACAACATTTGCAATTTGGGGTTGGGCCCCCAAGATTTTGGGGGCCCTAGGCCGTTGCCTAGCTGGCCTATACCCAGCGACGGCCCTGCTTGAAGCGAAAATGATAAAGCTACCAACAACTTCTCCCGCACATAATCCCTTAAGAGACATGACCAGGGACCCATTTTTTCCTTTACCCATCCAAATGCTGAGAGGAGCGGTCTAAATTTAATTGATTCCCCTATCCTGATATGACTCAGTTGATTAATCGGTGAGTGTAGCAGTTCCCCCTTAAAGAGTCCAATATTATTATTTTTGACTGAAAAAGGGCAAATTTGTATAAAAGATACTCTAGTCACCAAAAGAGTGACAAAGAGATCAAAAGAGATTACAAGTTTGTGGACACTTCAACATCCCAATTAGAAATCAAAGTTGATACATCTAAACCAACAAAAATATCAGAAACTCTAGCCCAATTGAACATCAAACACTTTACTGAATCAATAATTTGATCTTTGCATCTTGAAATATTGTTTCTTTCTCCCCATAAAGGCAACCAAATAGAAAATGGTAAAAGGTTCCAGATCTTCTTTATTCTGACTCAACTTTTCTTACTCCCCCACTCCCATAAAGTATTTCTAACATTATTATTGAAAACTCATTATTAGTAAAGAGACCAATATCAAAACTTTCAGTCCAACTTACATCTCTTATCACAATCATACATAGAAAATCGCTCTGCAACATCATCCTGACGTTGTCATCTTGACGTTAGTTCATGCTCATGTCCTCTGAAACTCTCTTCCTGAGATTCAACCTTACAATGTCTCAACAATTTATTTCCCTCATTGTGATTTTCCTTAGCAGTCATATTATTTACTTATCACTAGTTTTTCAGCAATAGTGCTATCAGGATTGGATTTCAACAAAAATTACAAGCAGTTCTATAGTTACCTAAAATCTAAGAGAGGTTAAAAGTGAGATTCTAGGGTTTCTAAAAGTGAGTTATGGGAGGTGGAGCACGAACAGTCTTCGCCTAAACCACGCACAGTGGTCGTTCAAAGGATGCTTCGGTCATAAGGAAGAAGGATTAGGGATGGTCTTAGGGAGGGAAGCAATAGAAGAGAGAGATCAGAGAACAAGTTATTGCTCTGAGAGGTTATGATAAAGATCATCATAGGTTGGAAAATAGATGACCTATTTATATATGGATTCTCTAATCTCAAGTCGGTGAAGATAATGATTTCTTTCTGTGTCGTGAGGAACAATTCTCCTGTTTCTTCAGGAATAAGGATAAACTAGGTTGATTTTATCTCATTATTCCACCGCATTTATTCTCTTCTACGGTGAGAAATAAGCCGAATATTTCTCACATGTGTCGTAGACCACCAGACCAAAACTATAATTGATATCCCCCCATTTGTATGAAGTTGAGTCAGCCTTTGTGATGATGTATTTGTGAGAATGACTAGGATGAGTCACGTGAAAAGGAATGAAATTCCTTAGGAATTGTGTGTATAATATGAGAGGAGCTGAGGATGATCTCCCTCTCTCCGTGTCCGGTCACGCATATCATGTGAAAACCATATTATTGTTTTTTGGTCCCTTTTTTGAGCAGGCAGTGCTCAAGAGAGCCTATCCACGTTCTTGGATAACCATGTATAATTCAACCTCAATTTACTATCCATGAGTGCATTTGATAAGAGGAGAAATAGGCTTGATCGCTAGGTAAGGCATGTACCTATCATGTGAATCTATCCGAGATTTTGAGGATAGATTAGAATCTCTTTGAGATTCTGTGAAAAGATCAAAAATTTATATGTGATTTTTGAAGAGAGATTTTGAATCTCTCAGAGATTTTTGGGGATGGCTCAAAAATATCTCCGAAGATTTTCTTAACAGATCCGTATATCTATGCGATTAGCTGGAACTCGTCTTGGGGAGAGAGATAAGAGTCTTTGTACGTCCGATTTAATATCTCGGCGAGACTTTGGATCACTTGTCTTTGACCAGCGTATCTTGCAGAGATGTGCTAGGAATCAATTGTGTGTCCATATCATGAACCAACAAGACTAGTGTATCTCCAAAGGATGTTATGAGAGTCTGTCGAAATTTTTCAGAGGTGGATTAACTAGCGTATCTCGCGGGGATGTCCTAGGAGTTATCCGGAAACCTCAGTAAGTCGAGTCAGAGCATAGAGCATACATGACCAGTGTATCTCGCGATGATGTACTAGGAATCAATATTTGATCTCAAATAGGATGAGTCGTGCTTACAGGAGATTTGCAAATCTCCGCTCTGGGTCATAATTCCATCGGGGACGTATTTACGCATCTACAGAGCCTACATGACCAGAAACATCTCATTGAGGATGTATACTAGGAATCATGGCATCATAATCAGTTGTGTATCGCGAAAACATGCTGGAATTGTGGATGTTATGTTCATAAGTATGACGGGGACGTTTTATGCTCTATAGAACCTACATGACCAGAAGTATCTTGTTGAGGATGTGACATAGGAATCACGGCATCACGACCAGCTGTGTCTTGCGGGGACGTATATTAAAAATTGTGGCTAAGGATGCCTTGAGGACCGTGGGCTTAGTCTCTCCCATGTTTCTAGCATGGCGCATGCTAAAAGATACGCCATGGCCTGAGATGAAGTTTCATCCAAAGCTTCCGTTGGTTGGTACGAGGTAGATTGGATTATGGCCAATACCGCGCCAAAATGACGCATTATGTTTGGCATTTGGCCAAGAGCCAATATTGGGTGCCAGGTAAAGCACATCGCGTATGCATATCCGAAATACATCCATCACGGCCCTTCATCGGGTTTGGCTCGAGAAATGTACAACCATCTTGGATGGTTATTCAGGAAAATACATGGCAACGGCCATGAATAGTAAAACAGGGAGTTGATAAAAGATTTTTCCTCCCCTAATCAAAGTTGTAAAAATGTCAAATAAACATATATATGGAGGGGTAGTTGGTTGAAGGTGCATATGCGGACTATGCACCAAGTAAGCTTCGTAGCTTAGCTGAAAGAGTATAAATGATGCATAAGGCTCATTCATAGTTGCGTAGCATTACGAATGGATCATATGATGCTAAGGCATCACTATGCCATTCCACGGACTCAATGATGCATCACTTGGATGTATTTGACGGAACGGCATATACGGACTAGGACATTACCACTATTTCTTGTCCATGACCTAGCAAATGAGTTGGAATAAGTCACTTGTCCCTTCTAGGATGAACTACGGTATGTGCTTGATCCCTTTAGAGTAGGAAAGGGTACGTAGGCAGCCACAATGAGTTGTAGTATTTCCGGTCTAACACGTTGGCCCCTCATATCATCTAAGCTCGTTAGCTCGATACAAGAGATGATTGTGGACAGAATTGATGAGGCTTAGTTGCATGCTAGTAAGTGGATGCCCATACTTCCTATCAAGTTATAAAGAATTTTTAAGCGAAGTAACATAGGAAATGGCAAGGGATTGGTGCATCCAATGCCAATGTCCAAGGATTATGCCTGGATAAGACACAAAAATATGATGGTTGCTCATCTATCTAGGAAGAACAAGGGTAAGTTGGAACGCTGTTGAAACTTAAAAATCTGCGGCATGCTCCACGAGCATGCCTGTAGGGGCAAATGAGTGTGCATTTTTCTGTCCCTAAGTCCCGGATCGTAGATTCATCATGGAGTACCTGGGGAGTTAAGTCCTGCGGGGGGACGCACCAAAGGCGTAATTTTTCGGTCCTTCACAGTTGTTATCAGATCAAGTTCCGAGATAACTCTTGGACTGCGCTGAGTGGACTTGTCCACAAGTATTTTCCTTAATGGAAAACTTAAAGTTGGAGAGTAGTCCAACTTATGCGTGGGAAAGAGTTTGTAATTGCTGGGCCAGTTACTTTGCAAATCAAGTTGAGCTTGTATAAGTATTGTTAGTTTGCCAGGCCTATGTGGAACCCCACTTACGAGCATCCGGAAGACCATCTGGGATGGTGGTATACAATGGGACTGATTATCTCCACACATTGGCACTAGCCAAGGGTGTGCGTTATCAGGCCTGGATAACATCCCACTTATGAGTGGCAACCTGGTAAATCCGTCAGGGACAGTGGCTTGCATCCAACTGCACTGGCATTAGAGATTGGTCCTCACAGTGTTGCGTTGAGTTTTCCTTGTCATTTCGATGACATATTTCAACCTTGTGAACCTTAGGAATTCTTGGGTGGTGGTATGGGACGCCATCTAAGATACCTTGTTGAGATATCCTCTTGGCACTGGCCAATTGAGATTCTTGGTAACGTTGTGAGCACTTTTTGGATTCCTAGGCAGGTGGTATGGGACATTTGGTCAGAAGGTCTAAATTGTTGTTCATGATAACTTGAAGAAACCTGAGATTTCTGAGCATCTGGTATGGGACTTTTTCTCAGGAAATCCAAACCGAAGAGTTTGTCCACAATAGTTTTGTTTGGAATTTTGAGGACAAAATTCTTTAAAGGGGTGAAGAGTGTAACACCCCGTGTTTTTAGCATGGCGCATGCTAAAAGATCCGCCATGGCCTAAGATGAAGTTTCATCCAAATCTTTTGTTGGTTGGTAAGAGGTAGATTTGCTTAAGGCCAATACCGTGCCAAAATGGGGCATTATGTTTGCCATTTGGCCAAGAGCCAATATTGGGTGCCAGGTAAGGCACATCACGTATGCATATTATCTAAGGCCAATGTGACATTAATTGGAAGTTACATTGGCCAAGAGCCAATCTCACACCAAGGGTGCTTCAGTCCAATTGGGTAGATGGATTTAAGAATGTACAACCCTCACAGATGGACATTGGTGTGGCCTATGGGCCAAAGTCGGAAATACAACCATCATGGCCCTTCATCGGGTTTGGCTCGGGATATGTACAACCATCTTGGACGGTTATTCAAGAAAATACATGCCAACGGCCATGAATAGTAAAACGGGGAGTTGATGAAAGATTTTTCCTCCCCTAATCAAAGTTGTAAAAATGTCAAATAAACATATATAGGGAGGGGTAGTTGGTTGAAGGTTCATACGCGGACTATGCACCAAGTAAGCTTCATAGCTTAGCCGGAAGAGTATAAATGATGCATAAGGCTCATTTGTAGTTGCGTAGTGTTACGAATGGAGCATATGATGCTAAGGCATCACTATGCCATTCCACGGACTCGACGATGCATCACTTGGATGTATTTGATGAAACATCATATACTAACTAGGCTATTACCACTACTGCTTGGCCACGACCTAGCAAACGAGTTGGAATAGGTCGCTTGTCCCTTCGAGGATAAACTACGGTATGTGCTTGATCCCTTTAGAGTAGGAAATGGTATGTAGGCATCCGCAATGAGTTGTAGCATTGCCGGTCTAGCACGTTGGCCCCTCATATCATCTAAGCTCGGTATCTCGATGCAAGAGATGATTGTGTCCAGACTTGATGAGGCTTTATTGCATTCCAGTAAGTGGATGCTCATACTTCATATCAAGTTATAAAGAATTGGTAAGCGAAGTAACATAGGGAATGACAAGAGCTTGGTGCGGCCTACGCCAATATCCAAGTCTTAAGCCTGGACAAGACACAAAAATGTGACGGTTGCTCAGCTAGCTAGGAAATTCAGCGATGAATTCCCTACGTAAAGGCAAAGACAGAGATGAATAAAAATGCATTGGCAATGGCCTTATGTCCTTAAACCCTTTCGCGGAACAAGGGTAAGTTAGAATGTTGTGGAAGCTTAAATAGATGCGTCATGCTTCACGAGCATGCCTGTAAGGGAAAATGAACGTACATTTTCCTATCCCTAAGGCCCGGATCGTAGCTTCATCATGGCGCATTGGGGTAGTTATGGACTGCAGGGCGACGCGCCAAAGGCGTAATTTTCCAGTCCGTCACATGAATGCTGTTTATAGCGTCGAAATGACACTTTTTACCTTTATCCAAATTTTACCATCTACATTAACTCCCCTACTCAGAGTAGATGCGGTCAGCTGGATTGCAGCAACGACGAGCAATACTACAGCAGATGAGGTCAGCTAGACTGCAGGAACGATGACCAGAACTGGACTGCAGCAGCTTCGATCAACAACGACGAGCAAAGTGTAACAACTGCGATCAGCTGGAATGCAGCAGCAATGAACAAAGTTGTACTGCAACAGCTGATATCAGCTAGACAACATCATCTTCGATCAGCTAGACTGCATCATCTTCGATCAGCTGGAATGCAGCAGCGACGAGCAGGGATTCCCTGCAGCAGCTGCGATCAGCTGGATTGTAGGGGTTGCGAGCAGAGAAGGACTTTAGAATCTTCGATCAGCTGGACTGCAGCATTAACGAGCATAGTTACACTGCAGCATCTATGATTATCCGGACTGCAAGAGAGATGAGCCTTACTGCAGTAGCTGCGATCATTTGGAATGCAACAACAACGAACAAAGTTGCACTGCAGCAGTTACAATCAGCTGGACTATAGGAATTGCGATCATAGATGGATTGCATCAGCTTCGATCAGCTGGAATGCAACATCGAAGAGCAGGGCTGCATTATAGCAGTTGCGATCATCTGGAATGCAAGGGTTGCGAGCAGAGATGGACTGCAGTAGCTTCGATCAGCTGTACTGCAGCAGCAACGAGAAGATTTACACTACAACAACTTCGATCATCCGGAATGCAAGAGAGATGAGCCTCACTGCATCAGCTGCGATCAGCTGGAATGCAGCAACAACGAACAAAGCTGCACGGCAGCATTTTCAATCAGCTGGACTGCAGGAACTGAGAGCATAGATGGACTGCAACAACTTCGGTCAACTGGACTGCAGCAGCAAAGAGCAGAGTTACACTGCAGCATCTACGATCAGCTGGACTGTAGGAAAGACTAGCCTAACTGTAGCAGATGCGATCTGTTGGACTGCAAAAGATGCGAACATGATTGCAGCAGCTGCGATCAGCTGGACCGCAGGAATACAAACAGAGATGTACTGCAGCAACTTCGATCAGCTGGACTGAAGCAACTATTGAGGGACTGGACTTAAACATTTAGATAAACCTAGGTGTGACGGTTTACAAATAAAACAAGACAACGTCAGTTGCGTCCAACTCAGTTCAACCAGACTTCATCAGTTACGTCCAACAGAGTATAGAATTCATCGGAAAATATGGACTGCATCGGTTGCGTCCAACCGAGTGCGGTAGATGCTTTTGAACTAGAGTATAATAATTCAATCAACATAACTATAGCAGATTAACATTACTGATTTTAATAATTGCGTAAAAATATTTGGGTATATGCTCGCCCCCTCTTAATCCTGAAACTCGTTGGAGGATTAAGAAGTTTGGGTTACCTGAAGTTTCCAATTTTCAGAAGCTTAATTCCGCATAGCAATTAGGTGCTATGTAACTCGCCCCCAAGTGTATGGAGTGTTACACAGTTCGCCCCAAAAGAGTTATTTAAGACCATGAGGTGTTACATATCTCTCCCCCAAGTGCTACTCAGTCACATTGAAGTGATATGCAACTCTCCCTCAGAAGATAGTGATTTTCATGCTGCTCAATGCTCACACAAGGGTGCACTGTCTTGCTGCATTTTGCTCGCGCATGGGATTTTGAAGATGTATGCTATCTAGAATTCGCGCGGGGGGCGATCCCACTATTCCAAATGCGCACAAAATTTAAATGTGTGCATCCCCTCGTGAGAAAATGCTCTCCACATTAAAGGCGTCTCACTGAACAAAAGTATGCATGAATATATGGAAATATGCAAAAATAGGTAAATTGTATACTTACCATATTGAAACTTTAGGTGACAGTTTTTTCGAAACTGTGATCTTTAATTCGAACCTTTTGTGACTGTTATGCGGAAAATGTGATCCTTACTGTGAACATTTGGTGCTAGTTTTGGGTAACTGTTGTCTGTTCTTTCGAGCCTTCTAGCAATGTCTTGGCCACCGATCTTTTCTTGATTTTTTTTTTGTTGTATTTGAAGCTTTCTGCGATGCTTGTTAAACAAATGTGGTCTTCCCTTCAACGGTTTCTTTGCAACGGTTCTGGAGACTGTTGCCGTTTCTCATGGATTTCTCACCACCATTTTTGGCCTTTTCTTGAACTTTTTGAGATGTTTTTCTGGAGGCCTTTTCTAGGGTTTTCAAGCGCCTAGAGATGTAGGAAACTTTACACCCCTACGATCATGATAGTAGTGATTCTGACATACTACAAACCCGAACAGGCGAAAACTGAAGTATTTGAGAAGCAATTTTTTTCGAACTTTGGACTTGAACATGTTGTGGATCGAACACCCTGACAACAATCTTGGTGATTTTCGTGGTAATTCAGCTTTGATGGTTTCTGATCGCGATGCTGGACTGCAGCAGTTGCGATCAACTAGGCTGCAATAACTGTGATTAACTGGACTTTAACAGCTGCGATCAGCTGGACTGCAGTGATTGAAATAAAAAATGGACCAAGACATGTTCCAGATCGAACATCCAGCAAAATTTTTGATGATGTTTTATGACATATTTCACCGTCGACCGAACTTCCTGAGAGCGGTTTCATCGGTCTTTGTAACGATGCGAATCTCTACCGAAGGTAATAGTTTCAGCAAATCCCGAATTTCGAATCTTGATTGCAGCAGTTGCGATCAAATAGACTGCAATATGTGCGATTATATTGCCAGCAGCAGCTGCGATCAACTGGACTGCGACTATTATGATCAATCTGGACTACAACAGTTGTGAATAACTGGATTGCAGCAGCGATTTTCCACAACGTCCATACTGCTTTCAGGCGGACACGATTTTGAAGTATTTTGTATAACTTTTCTCAATGGGAAAACACGATTCCTTTTCTCGTAATCCCCTTAGCCGGCGCCAATGTTTGTACCCAAAATTACTTTTGGGCATGAAACACGATGAATGGATAATTTAATGAATAATTAAGGTTAGGAGACGAGATGAAGAACAAATTAGAAACAAAGATAGTATTTTTCGGTCATTACGTTCACCACCACTCTCCCAATCTAAAATTTATACTCTTATCAAGAACTTAGAAACCTTGATAATATTTTTCGGAGATATACGAGCATCGTGGTGTTGCTCGTATAGAGCTCCTAGAGCTCTAGTAGTGAAGGGTGGAAGCAAGGACTTTGTAACTTGAACTTTGTATTGATTGATTCTTGCTACCTTACTTACTTACAAATGAATACAACATGCCTATTTATAGGCTACAAAAGAAGAAGAGAACTATGCCTATGGAGGCTAACAACTATGCCTTTGGAGGCTAACAACTATGCTTATGGAGGCTAACAACTATGCCTTTGGAGGCTAACAACTATGCCTATGGAGGCTTACCAAACCAACTACTAGACAATCTAGTATTCTTGTTTGATTTGTCTAACTCTAGAACACTCATTTTACACATGTTAATTGTCTAACATTGACTCTAGACATCCTAGATATTTCTAGGTTAATCTAGATAGGTGTGAACACTTGACTAAGTTGGTGTTGAATATTCAACACATTGTTGTTAAATGGTTGTGTTCACCTACCGGGATAACTCCCTTCTATACCATCGAGGGTTACTGATCCAATTTTGTGCTAATAGTAGAGTACCTTATTCTTAGCAAGTTGTAGTGGTGGGGGGCAATGGCCCACCCTTGTGTGCGTGTTCTTACCATTTCCTTGAAAAAGACTGCTAGTAATGTCTAAAAATGTGAATTTCATTCATTGAATTTGAGTTCTAGTCTAAACCCAACACATGGAACACTAACTCCTCTCTTCTTTCAACAACTCATCCAAACCCTCCTCAACTCCAAAACCCAATCCTTCTTTATAATAAGAGACCTCCAAAATGCCACATGGCCCAACCACTATCACTCTGCTGTGTAGTGAATTAATGTCAGCATTATTATACATGTCATCGCCATGTCATTTCCACCTTTTCATACTAATAGCCTAATAGGCAAGAATAAACCGTTGCCTGATCTTACTATCACACCGATTGATAGAACAAAGAGCCTCTCTTTGTTAAAGATTTACCCGTCCAGTTTTCGGTTCCTGAAACAAAAATCATTTCTTCTTTTTAAAGTATATCAGTCAAGATTTTGCTTCTAGGTCTGGAACTAAGCTTATGCAATTCGTTTTTGTTATATTGGGTACCTTTATCTTGCAATCATGTTTACTGAAATATGCATAGTATTTTATGAATTAGAACCTAATTCCAGAACCTAACACGTGCTCTACTCACTGACTCTTCTATCGATCATCGAAAATCTCACTCTTAACATTCAACATCTCACACCAAACCCTCCTCTTGTCTTAACTCTAGCTAGCTACCTTCACTCATAATCATCATCAATTCTTCTATCTATAACTTGTCTATAAAACAAGACCTATCTCTCTCTTTTGAATTAGATAATCACACAAACCCTCCTTAACTCCATCATCATCATTATGACAAGGCTAATAACTAGTGTCTTCAAATTATATATCTCCCAATTTTCACTTTTCGTCTAAAGATTTGATCACGGATTGAAGCAATTTCTTTATAACAATTTTGCATGATTTCAGTGCAATTTCTTTATAACAATTTTCAACCCGCTTATGAAAAGTCCAAGAAACAGCTAGCTCCACCCATATGCATGATTTTCATATAAGCTATAATCTATAAGTCAACTGGTATACCAAGTATTAACAGGCAATGATGCAAGGCCTGAGAGGAATACAATGTATTTTATCATTGCGTATAATAAGTTGCGACACACTGACGGAATTATTCCAACCTGTACTGTAAATCCTAGTGATTTATTCTTCATGTCAACCCAAATTTACACTATTGAAAGAACGCATTCTGAATATAATATTGATATATATGAATTTGAATACATAACCAGTTCAATCTGAATTTTGGAACTCTAGGAAAGATTAAAAAAAAATTAAACCAGTGTAACCCCTAATCAAATTCATAAACTAACTCTGCTGTAGAACTAGACTTCATTCAATTCAATGCAACCAATAGAACCACTACACTTCTTCAGTTTAACGACCACTTTCGCTGTTTCAGTTGTAGTGCAGGCATCTATTTGACAGTGCTAGCACCACTACAGCCTGTTAGCATCGATTTTATGCTTGAGCTTTCAGTTTTGTGTATTGTGGAATCAAATCAAACCTAAAAAGACTGACTAGTGTAACAATTTTTTCTTTTTTTGCAACTTTATTTGCAGATATTATTTTAAGCTCGTTTTATTGCAACTTTTTTTTGCAGATATTTTTTTAAGCTCTTTTGTTTTGCACTTAAAATCTAGTCTTTAAAGCTTATCTCTGATTCCACAATAAACTCCACTTCTAGTTCAACCATAAAATCAACACTAATAAGTGGTGGAAAAACTAAATCTACGTGGTTGTTTTTCTTAGTATCATAAAATTGAACGAAGGAGTCACAGAAAAGTTAGTTTATTACCTTTAATCAGGAGCTGTTTTAGTTTTGTTGAAATTGGTTCCAAGAAATCCCTTGATTTTGCTAGCAACAAATAAAAGTGAATGAAAACGAGCGGCCCTTCACAGCATTTGCAATATCATAATGATCGATCACCATCTTTATCTAACGTCATATCTCCACGAAATACCCTTTTCAGATAAGACTACATATCTTGACATCTCCACCAATCGCTTTGAACACTCGATAACCTGAGATTCGCAGAAACCTGTATAATGTTGAACTGTTGCATTCCAAAGGGTATCCTTTTTGAGGACGCAATTTGCAGCGTAAACAGAGGATGCTGCTATGAGTGAGGGGGAATAAGATTTTATCACTTTGTATTGCATCACACCTAATACCGCCATGAAAAATATTGTCTTCTCCATCTCTTTATCGGCTTCAGCTGCCTTGACACATCGCACTAGGAAGTGATATACAGTAGGAACTGCTAAATTCCATCCAAGCTTCTTCAATATTAATATCTCCATATCCCTTATCTCTTTTTTACAATAAACCCCATCTGTTGCTCTAACAAATTTCTCAACTTTCTTCGCTGAAGCATCTTCATATTTCCCGGCCATAACCAAACAAGTCAACCCTAGCAACGGGAATTCTTTTCTCGAGACAAGATTAAAGGAAAGATAACGATCAAGAAGATTGATCGCGAGAAAGAAAATACCTGGCGTGAATTTTAATTCCATATGAAACTGAAACAAACAGTGAACCAGACTCATCCTCATATCCTCGTCGATCTCTGTTTGTAAATCCATGTAATCAGAACTCTGACTTGAACTCTCAGAGATTTTATAGAACTTTTGTAATTCGTCGACGTACTCTACTACGGCGAAAGGATTTTTCAAGTCCTTTTTGTCGATATCTGTTACCAAATCCTTAACTAAACGCTTACGCTTCTTTACAGCAAATACTAATCTCCTTGCACCTAGAAGGGATCCTAACTCCGTCTTATTCATCTCCTCTCAAAATATTGACGCGAAAACTCTTTTTCTGAAATTCAGAAAAGTCGGAAAAGTCAGAAAAGCTATTCTCTTTTAAAGTGCGTGTGCATTGAGAGCTAGGTTTGGTGTCTATTTATTTATTTCTAAGATTTGGATACCCCTGGATGTAAATATATATTTCTAAGATTTGGATACCGCCTTCGGAAGACACAATATATTTCTAAGATTTGGATTAGAGATCTTCTATAATTCGGTAGTAGCTTCGGTTTGGAATGTTTTGGTTGAGCCTTGGGCAACACTCCACGAATCAGTTTATAGGTCTCGGCTTTGCATGACTAGGAAATACACCTGCAATTCGGTGGTTTATCTCTTATTGCCACAAAGAGAAAGCGACAAAGAGAGTATCAACATCAATGATTTGTCCCAAGGTTCTTTAAATCTGCAGATCCCACAAAGAGAAAGCGACAGGAAAGGATTGAGCCACTATATGATAGATATCCTGAGCGTTTGAGTAAACGTTTTTTACCGTTATGTAGAAAGCATCAGAGCAGAGTAATTTGTAAAAGATGATGTAGCTGGACTTAGTGTTGCATTCATGTCCCTCAAGTTAGTAACAAAATCCCAGTTTTGTATATTCTTTGATTTTTCATTTGTTGTTCCTTAAGTTTGGGAAGCATGGGTGTTTTGTTCTACAAGATTTTCTCCTGCTCCTCCAGCTGTTGAGGTCATGAAGTTTATTACTCCGTAGTAAATCGTTAGTAGTGAGGCAGTTTCTTAATTTCAGCCCCGTGAAAAAGAAGCATATAATGTGTTTAGGATTGTGGTGGAGTATTCATGGAAACAAAATATGCTTGCATATTTCTACTATTCTTTAATTTATTTTAATAAATGTAGCAGAATATATTATAATTAATTAAGTTATTTTCATTTATTAAGTATATTCTAGAAGTATGATAATTTAGTTAGGGATTTTATATTAGTTAGAAATATCTCTTAGTTTTGGTAAAAAGCATTTTTATAATTTATTTAGGAAATATTTGATTATTTGAAAAGGAGTTATCTATATAAAGAGCTCCATGTTTTCATATTGGAGGAGAAGATTTTGATTAATGAAAAATAGTGTTTTTCCTTGAGAGTGGTATCTCGGAAACATGTTGTTTTGGATTTAATACTATTCAACGCTTCCGCCCTGCATCAGTTGGTTCAGAGACAGACAACGCTCCTGCATCATGTTTCGAGGAAGAGATTATGATGTTGTTCGAAGAGACGCTCTCAGCGATGAGAAAGAGCAAGCGGTAATAGATGATCTAGAACGGAAGGTTAAGGCGCTCACCCTCCAATTGGCTGAAATGCATCATCAGCAAGAGCCCCATCATGGTCCTAGCCTACAGCGAGTGGAGGAAGTGACCGATGATGAAAACAAAAAACTCTTTGGCGACAAGGAGAAAGGATTTCAAGGAGTTGCACATGGTCCGCGAGATTCGTTGGAGTCCGGATTAAAGCTTGAATTCCAAAGGTTTGATGATATTTTTTCTTTTTCTGAAATTGAAAAATATCAAGTTATCGTGGATTGGGATTCACCACCAGTCTATGATGTTTACCCTGACGATAAGGTTTCGGTATGTTCTAAATGCATTGATCCTTATTTTCTTGAAGGAACATGTATTGTTAGTCCATTGCAAATGTCATTATCTCCAGTAACAATTATTGAAAGTTTGCATTTGCCGAAGAATTATAAGAATTTTCCTCAAAGAACCATGAATGCAAGCAATTATACAAAATTCGAGGACGAATTTTTTCTGAGAAGGGGAGAATGGTGGAGTATTCATGGAAACAAAATATGCTTGCATATTTCTACTATTCTTTAATTTATTTTAATAAATGTAGCAGAATATATTATAATTGATTAAGTTATTTTCATTTATTAAGTATATTCTAGAAATATGATAATTTAGTTAGGGATTTTATATTAGTTAGAAATATCTCTTAGTTTTGGTAATAAGCATTTTGATAATTTATTTAGGAAATATTTGATTATTTGAAAAGGAGTTATCTATATAAAGAGCTCCATGTTTTCATATTGGAGGAGAAGATTTTGATTAATGAAAAATAGTGTTTTTCCTTGAGAGTGGTATCTCGGAAACATGTTGTTTTGGATTTAATACTATTCAACGCTTCCGCCCTGCATCAGATTGGTAAGTGGTGGGTTCTCTTCACATGTACATTATCAGATAACCAAGAAATTTCAAGGGCATGTGCTGCCACCAAACGCCTCAACAACGACGTGCCACCATCTCCTCGAGTATTACAGTGGTAAAGTTTTGTTAGGGGATTAATGTAGTAGCAGAAGTTTACTGAATTTGGGAGGGAGGAGGGGCACATGAAACAAATTAGTTTATGCTAAACTCAAAACAAAATAACCAAACTGATTGTTCTTGAAAACTTAAATGGTCATTATCCTCCACCACCAACCTAAAAATTTGATGTTTTTATCTTCTTAATTAAGTATTAAAGTTAAGGTGCATCCATTTTATTTAGAGGACTACCATGTGAGGTTTCCCTGTGATTAGATTCCATTACTCAAAAACTAACGCACAAAAAAGAAAAAAAAATCAATTTCCGACCACAAGAGAACCAAGTGTCAAGTACAAATGCCCATCCAAATTTTAAATCATTGTCAAACTTTACAGGACAATGCCAATTACACATTGAACTCAATTTCTAATCAAATGACTCACTCCCTCCTCCTATGCATTCAATATCTCGTACCAAACCTTTTCCTGCCTTAACTCTAGCTAGCTACGTTCATTATCATCATCATCTGCTAGCTAGTTGTAACTAGTACTTGTCTATAAAACAAGACCCATTTCTCTCTCTCTTTTGAAGTCAATTATCACATTACCATCTTACACTAACTACATAACCTTCATCATCATCACAAGGCTTAGAAAAACTCTAAAACAACTCTGAAAAATCTCTCTCAATTTTCACTTTTCATTTCAAGATTCGATCACGGATTGAAGCAATTTTGCATGATTTCAGTTTAGTCAGGTGGGTTGTTTGATTTTATTTCGATAATCATCAAAATGAAAGCTTTGTTTCTTCTGCCATTTGTTACTTCAAATGCAACTTTCGAATTCACTTTCGGTTATTTTTCAACACATAAATCACTAACTCTCTCTCTCGGTCATAATTCACTACTCACTGACTCTTCTATCCCATTCAGCATCTCATACCAAACCCTCCTGCCTTGACTCTAGCTACCTACCTTCATTATCATCATCTAATCTTCTAACTGTAACTTGTCAATAAACAAGACCTATCTCTCTCTCTCTTTTGAATCACACAAACACATTACGGTTCTTGTATGCACAAACCCTCCTTAACTCCATCACCTTCGTCATCATCACAGGACTTAAAAGAAACGTTAAAGCTTTCTTCTTCACTCACCTCTGAAACAACAGGTATCTTGGAATTATGCATCTCTCAATATTCACTTTTCATTTCAATATTTGAAGCAATTTCTTTGTAGTAATATTCATACCTCAACAAGACAACAACATTTCCTCGTAAAATTTACCTACTCTTCTCGGTTCCTGAAGCTGAAACCAAAATTTTGTTGCTAGATCCGGAACTAATTAAGCTTCTCAAACATCCACTGTGTAAGAATTATTTATGCATTTTTTTTTTTCGAATTACATTTCACTTTCATTATGTATGTTTTAAGTGTCAATATTATGAAGTGAATCTATCTCTAACTTTATCTTGCTATTGCCATGTTTATGTGCATGGTGAGATAGATCTAGTGTGTGGAATTGCCAGCAGCCTCTTATGCAATTAATTGTAATAATTTTTCTAAACTATATAGTAAATTCTTTTTTGTGTATCTATTCTAGACTTGGGATTGCAACACAACTGACTGGAGGGTGAAATGCTGGGTTATTTAGCACCAAATCAGCTGGGGACAAGAACAGGACTATTAGGAACACTAAGCTCAGATGTGTTTGTAATTTTGTTAGAAATTTTCTTGATAATTATTGATATGAGCCGACTCGGAAAACGCAGAGCTATTTGGTTGGGGTACAGGTGATGATGATCCTTGTGGTGCTGTGGTCCGTTTTTTTTGCCATGGAAGAAGGATTAAAGTAGTTGAATTGAAGTATAGAATCTCTGGTTTAAAAGGTACCTGTTCCACAAACTTGGTACCAGTTCAGGAACATACGGAAAGTCTCACCGATAACCAATTCTATGGAAGTTTAACTACAAACACTGAAGGGAATATCTAAGTTATTTATCTTCATGTACTATACGTACGAGCGGACTCGGAAAATTAAGCTAAAGTTGGCATTTTACAGTTTTTATGCTTCTTGCATTTTGCTGGCACAGTTTGTAAACCACACCACGGAAGGGCTGTTATTAGTTGATTCTGTTTTTTAGAATAAGTACATGCTTTGCTGCAAATAAGTTGTAGAAGAGAAGCCTCGATCTCCTTTTTTTTAGAATAAGTACATGCTTTACTCCATCATCGTCCTCTAGAATTTGATTTGATAATAACAGACAATCAGCATTTACTGTATAGAATTCATGGCGTTTGAGTAAACGCTTTTTACCGTTATGTAGAAAGCATCAGAGCGGAGTAACTTGTAAAAGATGATGTAGCTGGACTTAGTGTTGTATTCATGTCCCTCAAGTTAGTAACAAAATCCCAGTTTTGTATATTCTTTGATTTTTCATTTGTTGTTCCCTAAGTTTGGGAAGCATGGGTGTTTTGGTCTACAAGATTTTCTCCTGCTCCCCCAGCTGTTGAGGTCATGAAGTTTATTACTCCGTAGTAAATCGTTAGTAGTGAGGCAGTTTCTTAATTTCAGCCCCGTGAAAAAGAAGCATATAATGTGTTTAGGATTGGGAAGTGGTGGGTTCTCTTCACATGTACCAAGGGCATGTTCTGCCACCAAACGCCTCAACAACGACGTTTTACCATCTCCTCGAGCAGTAATTCTGGAATGTCACCGTAAGCTGATTGTAGCTGATGAACAATAAGGAACTAATAAATTAATCATTATTATGTAAATGAAGGAACTGAATCTTTTAATGTTTCTTAAGATGAGTGTTTGAAGTAATCAATTAACAGATAGATTAGGCCGACTTTATTACCAACAACTACATCTGATGCTATAATACATGTTTGCGTTTATAATATCATTGATAAATATGGTTTGGATAGTTTGTGCTGCTTAATTTTGTTGATAAAAGGTCTAGTGCACAGAACTATTTCCTCGAAAGAAAAAAATGAAAGCTTTCTTTCTTCTGCCAGTTGTTTGTATTCTACTTACAAACTTGTTTCCTCTTTTGGTTGCCTTTTTTTTATCTTCTGTCATCATTCTTCACTACTCAGTCCGACTCTTCTTTCCTAATTCTTCTCTAGAAACAAAATTATGCATTCAACATCATCTCATACCAAACCCTACTCAACTCCACAACCTCCTTTACTATGACCATCTTCTAGCTAGCTACCTCTAACAACAATTAATTGTATATCAGCTAAATGATAAACAATAACACCCTATATTTTTGTGTAATTCCGCTCAGGCGACTGATATTTTATTCAGTTTGCATCAAGACTTTTTGCCAGGGAAGCATTGCATAGTTAAAGAAGTTGGGAAAACCTTATGTTGGACAGGGAATGACCACAAGAAGAAGTTGAGGAAAGATGAAGAGTTGGAGCTGATTAGAGCACATAGAGCTAATTATAGAGACGGAAAGATTTGAAGACCCCAACGTAAAGAAGAATGTTTCGTTCATGTAAACTGTAGCGATAAAATGTGTATTCATTACATTACAATTCCACCAAAGAACCGTCATGGCAATACGGTAAGAGTATAAACCTGATAATGGGCATACCTGCAAAAAAAAAAAAAAAATAAGTAATGGCTTCGCCCAGGTTCGAACTGGGAAACTTCAGTCTGTTATGAGAGTGACGTGATAACCAACTACACAACGAAGCCTTTGTTTTGTTTTTTTTTTTTGAAGCATAACGAAGGCTTTGTTGATGCCGTTAATGATGTTTATTCTTTTGACTCGTTGCTGAAAGCGCATGGACTTGCTAGATATCGTTTCATACACGTATCACAATGAACTGAAAAATAAAATAAAAACTATGTACATTATTTATTTCATAAATAAGATTTTCCAAGTTATGTTCATGCTTTGGGTGGTTGTGGGCTTGTGGCCTCCCGTTTTGTGTACATCTTTAAGCGCACAGCTTTATAACTACTTTTTATTCTCTCTCTTACCCAATCACCCGAAGATTTGATAAGGTCTATACTTTACCTCACGGCACACCCATGAGTTAAAGGTCATGAATATGGATCAAGAGAGTACATTCTATGAAACGATCAGAGTGGAGTATTATGTAAAAGACAATGTGGCTGGACTGTAATGTTGTGATCATGTTCCTCAAGTCAGTAACGAAATCCCAGTTTTGTACATTCTCTTAAATCAGTATAAATTGGAACGTTATTTTGGGCACCCTTCTTTTTTTGAGGGGACCATGATGTTATTTGGGGTAGGGGTGCCCTAATCTAATACTTTTTATATTACCTAAAATACCCTTTTAATTATCTTTTAGTTTTGATTAGTAAAATCATTATTAAAATGATTAAGAAAAAACTTATTAGTGAGATTAGATTAAAACATGAGTTATTAAAAATGAAATTGAATTTTTTAGAGGATAAAGTTAGAGAAGAAGAAGGAGAAAACCATGGAAAAAAAATATTATTTCACATTCACTACGTTTGGGAATTCTTGTGATGATTCTTCATCTCCATTAACTCCCAGAGTATTTGTTAATCTTCACAATGATCCGGATATGATTAATTTCTTAGATGGTGAATGTATTCTTCCACAAACTCAATATCAATATGAAAATGATGGATTTTATCAACCACAACCGGAGGAAGAGCATTTGGGTATCCAGGTATGCTCCAAACTTAGCTAATATTGGTCTAGTTGCTCCAAATTTTCAAAACAAATGTAAATTTTTTAAGTAGTTCGGTTAAGAAAGGTGAAGAACATCTAACCGAACTCATCTGGATATGTAGTTCGGTTACTAAAGGTGAAGAACATCTAACCGAACTCATCGGGATATGCAGTTCGGTTACATTAGACAAACACGCAGATAACCGAACTATGCATTGATGGAAGTTTGATGAATTCCAGTGTAATGTTCGATTGTTTCGCAACCAATATACACTAACCGAACTTAACGTAAATTTATGATTTAACTTAATGTACAAAGTTCGGTTGCTTTGCAACTATTAACCAACCGAACTTTACGTAAAACTAAGATTAAACTTAGCATACAAAGTTCGGTTTGTTCGCATACTTCCTGTAAAGCCGCTATCTAACCGAACTGTACAAAATATAAGAGTACAATAAGTTATGCAGGTTCGGTTATTTCGCATACTTGATCCCAAGAGCATACCTAACCGAACTTAAGAATCCCAAAAAAATGAATAGTTCCAGTGTTGTATTCGGTGACCTAGGTAAAATATATTGTAACCGAACTACATATACTTTATATGTTCGGTTATATGGCCTTTTGGTTTGTTCACCGAATTTGTAGTTCGGTTTACGCGCTTAAATTAATAGCTTACTAAACCCGGTTGTGATTGCAATTGATGTTGTTCCATTTCTTGTAGATTGAATGCCAAGATATACCAATGGATGATCAACCTTCTCCAATTGGTATCTTGTACGAAGATACATCCCATCACTATTCCAATGATTTGGTTACATATTTTTCAATCATAATCAACCGAACAGTTCTTCGTGTTCTTCCTTTCAGGAAGTTCGGTTACCAAACCAGGGTTTTTGGGTTCCGACTACTAACCGAACCTAGCACTGTTACTTACATTCAAACCCTATTTTGATGATTTCTATTCAATTAAACGAATCAAAATCAAATTAAAACTAATGGGTTTGGTTAAAATTACCTGCGGATCTTTCCCATGCCCACTTCGGGTTGAATCTCCAATTCGTCTTCCGTTTCCACTACTTTGTCAATCTCCAATGAACTTTTCTGATTTGCTAGATGTCCTAATGGGGGACCTTTTCCTGTTACTCGTTTAGTTTGCTTTCGAAGCACAATTCTTATACTCGATTGATTAATCGACGATGAAAATTTTATGAATCGACGATTAATCGATGAAAACGATGTGAAAATGGGGTAGAACAGGAGGTAGGAGAGGAGAAGAAACTCTTCTTGTTTTTGTTTTTGGGTCTGATAGGTTAGAAATCTTGTATATATTAGATTAAGTTAATTACGGTTATTAGGTTAGATTAATGCGATTAGGTAAAGGGCAAATTAGTAATCAAATGTTTTTTAGGACAATTAAACAATAGGTGGTCCCCTCAATAAAAGAAGGGTCCCAAAATAACGTTCATAAATTGTTAGTAGTTCCGCGGTTTCTTTCAGCCCATGAAAAAGTAGCATATAGTGTGGGTTTTGGATTGTTAGTAGCTATGAATGTGCATTCTGCCACCAAACACCTCAACAAGGACATTTCACCGTCTCCTCGAGTATTATTACAATAGTAAAGTTTGGGTGGGGGATTAATGCAGTTGCAGAAGTTTACTGAACTTGAGAGGGAGGAGGGTGTTGGCGCAATGCGGAAATGTGATGGGTTTTATGGAAATGGATTAGGAAATGAATTTAGGAAAAGAGGTTGGTTTATGAAAAGAGGAGGTTTTTATTATTTTTGGAATGTTTACAAAGGCTCTTTGGGTTTTTCTACTAGCTCACTCTTACTTTCTTGTCGTTGCTTTGCTCACTTGGTTTTGGATGGTTTCAAATGAACCAAGACTTGCCTATTTATAGACTCACTTATTTCTCTAGATAGTTCTATCTAGACTCTTCTTTACACTCATTACACTTATCTAGAGGGAATATTCTAGAGTTAGGAGTTTATCCTCACATGTCTATTTAGACTAATCTAGATAATTCTAGTTTTAACATCACAAATTACTAATTTTTTATTTTTTTTATTTTTTTTTAACACCCCTCTTAATTTGTGATGTTTAGCTTGTCTCGAAATGATGTAACTTATCCACCGTGACCGCTTTTTGTGAAAATGTCCGCATTTTGTTCTTACGTGATTGACAGAATTGAAGTTTAAATCATTATCCTTTTCTTGTATACTTGATGCCAAAATCCTTTGTTCCCTTGATATATCGAAGAATTCTCTTTAATGTACTGTGCAAACTTGGTTTGGCTCGCTCATAAACCGAGAAACAATGCTGGTTGCATTGACTATGTCTCCCCACTTTAGTTGCTCCATCATTTTTTATCAATTTCTCATCGGCACCCATTGGAGTTGCAATTGGTTTGCAATCCATCATGTTGAATTTTTTCGCATGTCTTCGCATATTTTTTGGGAAATGAATATTTCTCGCCGAGATTGTTTTACTTGAATCCCAAGAAAATATCGCATAAGTCCTAAGTTCGGTCATCTCATATTCTTTCATCATCTCCTTCTTAAATTTTTCATCTCTTGTTTTGTCTTTAGATAAATTAAATCATCAACATAGAGACAGACGATTAGGAAATCCATACCTTGTATTCTTATGTAGAGGGATGGCTCACTTGGACTTTTCTCAAATCCGTTATCTCTAAGTATTTGTCAATTTTGTTGTTCCATGCACGCGGCTTGTTTGAGACCATATAGTGCTTTGCGTAGACGATAAACCATTTTTTCTTTTCCTTTTTGGACATATCCTTGAGGTTGTTCAACATACACCTCTTCCAGTTCTCCGTTTAGAACGCCGACTTTACGTCCAATTGGTAGACCTCATTTTAAGTTGAGCGTGCTTTGAATCGACCCATCTTCAATATATTTTGTCTTGTAGACCCACTTCCGACAATTATTTCTTTGTCCATTGGCTGATTTACAAGCTCCCATGTCTTATTTTTCTCGATTGTATTTTCTTCGTCCATGGCATGTCTCCATTTTTCTTCTTTGCCGCTTCATCATATTTTTGAGGTTCTAGGACTAGGGAACTCACCTTTCTAGGTGTGGGACTTGTTTCATGAACTTGGAGGTGTGGCACTTGCTTTTGATGAACTTGAACTTTGTTGTGTTGGACTTGGAGATTTCGGCTAGCTGGTGGAGTTCTTTCATCCCGACGCTGATCTGGATTATCATTCCAATCCCATGATTTGAATTCATCAAAGATAACATCTCTTGAAATTACCAATGTATCCGATGAATATTAGCTTTTCTCCTTTTTCATCGAACTTTTCTCAATGGAATATGTGAGTATGCTAAACCAAAAAATTCTGGAAAGAAGTTACCTCGGTTTTTTCTTATGCCAAGCCTCATATGGAGTTTTGTTGAGAACCGCTTTTGTTGGCGAACGATTATGATGTAGACCGCGTGTTGACAAGTAACTGTTGGGTAAAGCTTTTTTTAGCATACTGTTTCTACGATCGTACGATTTTTCCTTTCCACGAGGATTTGAAGTAAATTCTCCACCACGGTCGAAAAACCTTTAGTTGATGACCACTTTGCTTCTCTCGCCAACGGAACTCTAGGAATTTAGTGAATGCCTCGGACTTTTGCTCGAGAATATACACCCACATCATCCGGTATAATCATCCAAATAAGAGAAAATATCTTGCTATTTAGTGAAGTTGTTCTTGTCGGACCGCATATATCTGCGTGCACCAATTAGGGCCTTCTTGCTCTCCACGATGTTTGTGAATGGAAGTCTTTCAAAAATACATCCTTCACATACTTTATCTCCACCGCTGATATTAGGAAGACCGATGACCATGTTCTTTGATTTTAGAACTTTCAAGGATCTCGTAGTTGAGATTCCCGTATCTCAAATGCCATAACTTGCATTCATCTATGTGATTGGTACTCATTGCAAATCTCCAATTGATGGCATAGAGAAGGAAAAGACAAAATTTTTCTGTCATTTTTACTTTTGCCACCAATTGCTTATTAATTTTATCATAAATTGTGCATTCTCCGTCTTCGAAATGTAGTGAGTATCCTTTTCTTATAAGTTGTCCAACACTTAATAAATTTTGAGCTAGGCCAGAACATAAAGAACATCGATATGTATCGAGTTTTACGACCGACCTTGTTCTGGATATGACTCCTCTTCCTTCAACATTCTCGATACTTTCCATCTCCGAAACTTTACGAAGTATTCTATGTTCTCGTCATATGGCCCCGCTATCAACATACCATAACCTGCGCATCTTGTTGCGAGGTAAGGCAGGAATAAAATACTTAATTTTGAAAATCTTTTCTCGGAATAGTTGGCTTCATTATTTTTAAACCAACAATCCTTTTCCATGTGATTTAATTTATCACACTTGGTGCACTTATATCTGCAATTTTCATTGGATGGCCAAACTTTTTGCAAACATTGCATCGGAAATTGAGGAGTAATTTTTCCCGTACCTTTGATTGTTGTTTTTATAACCTCCTTTTCCTCTTCCACGTCCCAGGAGTTTCTCGGATCCGATTTGATGATCCTTTCGTAGTTGCGAGTTTGATGATGATCCTCTCTGGAGCTTTCTTTTTTCTATATTTTTCTTTTTCTTTGAAATTTATTTTTGATTGAAACGCCTGCTCCCAACGGCTGCTCCGCGAACCTATTTATCCTTTTTTTCATGCGCCTCGAGTGAACCCATTAATTCTTGTTAGTCGATCTTTTAGAATTTTTCTACAATTCTTTTGTTTTCAAATCTCCATAACTACTAATTTGATTCACTATACAAACTCTTGTAAAGAAGTTCTGGATAGTTTCATTTTCTTTTCATGAGTAAATTATCAAAATCTCGCCATAAATTTTGTAGTTTAATGGAGATTACCTTTTCTCGAACCTTGGAATGCAACTTTGAGAATATTCCAGGCCTCCTTTCAATACTGAAATTCGAGGAAAAATAGTTTTGCTTACCCCTGCTGTATGAACAGGCTTTAGCATCTTTCTTCTTATTATCCTTATACTCTTTTTTCTCCGCCGTCCAGAATTGCAACTCAATAATCAAAACTCTCACCATCAAAAATTGAATTAGACTTTGGGCATAGTTGAGAACTTTGAATACTTGCCATGGGTAGAGTTTTAGGATTATCATAGGTTTGCTCGATACCAAATTTGTTGGCGCAATGCGGAAATGTGATGGGTTTTATGGAAATGGTTATTAGGTTAGGATTAATTGCAATTAGGATCAAGGGCAAATTAGTAATCAAACGTTTTTTAGGACAGCCCTAAACAATAGTATCATCGGGTGCCTAAAACACCATGGTCCCCTCAAAAAAAGAAGGTCCCAAAATAACGTTCATAAATTGTTAGTAGTTCGGCGGTTTCTTTCAGCCCATGAAAAAGTAGCATATAGTGTGGGTTTTGGATTGTTAGTAGCTATGAATGTGCATTCTGCCACCAAACACCTCAACAAGGACATTTCACCGTCTCCTCGAGTATTATTACAATAGTAAAGTTTGGGTGGGGGATTAATGCAGTTGCAGAAGTTTACTGAACTTGAGAGGGAGGAGGACACGTGGGACTTTTAGTCATTAGTTACTTTCTTCTAAGCCCAAAACAAACTGATTCGTCTTCTGTAAGAAATTAATGTCCATCAACCCCCACCACCAACCTAACTATTCGTTTGATGTCTTTATCTTCTTAAGTTAATCTATTGTATTTAGAGGACTATTATGTGAGGTTTCCCGGTGTTTAGATTCCATTGCATTACCCAAAAACTTGTGCCACTCAAAACGACACCGAAAAATTCAACTTCCTACCACCAGATTAATTACCCAATGACCATCAAAATCATTGTCAAACATTGCAGTCCAAGTCCCATCATTGCACATCGATCACCAGTTTTTCATTCTCATGAATCTCGTCTATCAAGTAAATGGTTGAACGAACTCTCTTGGGGTTTACAGATTATTCTTCTTGGATTATGCTACATAGGTTCACCAACCGGGATGACTTCCTCCCTCCTATACGATTAATTAGTCGATTTCTCCTTCCACTAATACTAATGATAGTTTCTTTCGTGGAGTTGTACTGCCGGGGGGCAATGACCCATCCTTTTACCATTTTCCTTGAAATAGACTATTCTTCGCTTCCAAACTTGTTTCCTCTTTCGATTGCATTCATTGAATTTGAATTCTAGTCTAAACCCAACACATTCAACATTGACTCCTCTCACTCATTAACTTCTTCTTTTCCCATTTCCTAATTATTGTTCTCTAGAAACAAAATTGCATTTAACATCTCATACCAAACTCCATTTAACATCTCATACCAAACTCCACAACCTCCTTCATTATCATCATCTTCTAGCTAGCTGTAACAACAATTCTCTATAAAACAAGACCCTATTTCTCTCCCTTTTGTATCCAATAATATAACATTACAATTCTTATACTAACTCCATCACCTTCATCAACGTCAAATTTTCACCTTGCTTTCTTTTCAAAATTCCATCACGGAGTTTCTTGTATATTTGCAGTTATTTTGCATGATTTCAGTTTAGTTAGTTAGACTGCTTGATTTTCTTTCGATAATCATTCATATCTCAACAACAACATTTCCTCGTCAAATCACCCGGATAGTACTCGGTTCCTGAAACCAAATTTGTCAAGATTTTGTTGCCACTCTACTGGGTAAGAATTATCCATGCATTTCGCTTTCATTGTTTTGTTCCTGCAGTGTTTGTTAAGTACTTAATAATCATGTCAATCTCTTCTTGTCTCTGTATGTATGTTTTGCATAATCCTGTTTGTCTGTCTCGAAGTTTATCTTGCAATTGCCATGTTTACTGAAATATGCGCGGTGAGATCATGTGTGTGGAATTGTCAGCCTCTTATGCAGTTGTTGTTGGTATGTGCTTAGTAGTTTTTCTAAAGTATATATAAAAATAAAAAAAATTATTGTTGTATCTATTCTAGACTTGGATAAAATGCTGGGCAATTTAGCACCAAAGCTGGGGACAAAAACTAGAAAAGCAACAGCAAGTTAAGATGATTAATTAGAGTATTTTGTCAAAAATTCTCTTGATAATGATATATTGGTATAAGCGGACTCGGAAATTGCACAGCCTCTGAATTTCCTTTTCGGTGATGAAGATAATTGTGGTAATGTGGTAATCTCTCTTGTATCGGTGGAGAAGAGCAGTTGTCTTCCATCTAAGGTGTTTGGAGGATTATACCTTGAAGACTTAGTGGCTCCTTGGGAGGAAAAGCTTTACGATGGGAATGTCAGTGACTCAGTAAGTCCGGTGTCTTTAATGTTTGTTTACATGGGCTCTTCTGAGTTGGTGCAATCCTGTTTAGTCATGTAATTTTGTTCTTTTTCCTTATGTTACTCTGTATCTTTATGCCTCTCGGCATCCGGTTATCAATTTTAATTCCCTTTTCAAAAAAAAAAAAAAAAAGAAGAATAAAAGTCCAGTCTTGGTTTGAAATGGACACATGTTCGGAAAAATCTGAATCAACTCTTCAACCTCATGGAATTAAATCGTCACGAAAACCAAGTCTATGGGAGCCTGATTACCAACACTCACGAAAACCAACTCTATGGAATTAAGTCGTCACGAAAACCAAGGTTGAATCAACTCTTCAACCTCATGGAATGGAACTTTACAGTTTACTTTTCTTGCATTTTGCTGGCACAGTTTGTAAGCTAGATTTAAAAAATGGTAGTGCCTTCACCAGCAGTTGAGGTCATTTTATTAGTAATGATGTGTCATTTCAAGAAGGATGTGATAAAGGGTGTGCTATATATGCACTTTTTTTTTTATTTCTCTCTATTTTCGAAGGGTGGCACCGGCCAGTTTTTCATTCTCATCCATCCATAAGCAAATTCATGGCGTTTGGTAGAAGCTTGTGGTTTGGAATTTTGAAGGCGAATGCAGATTTTCATGATTTGGTTTCTATACACGTTAAAAGTGGAGGGTCGATACGCTTCTGGCAGGATTGGTGGATTGAGAAAAAAGCTCTCAAAGACAAATATCCGAGACTGTATAGGATTAGTAGGCAAAAAAAATGCTTCAGTTGCAAGCATGAAAACTAATACTTGGAGTTTCTTATTCACAAGGGAGTTAGATCCGGAGGAGCGAATTGATCACTTGGAAATTAAATTTGACCTTAGAAATGTGGCACTTCAGGAGGGGGAAGAAGATGGAATTGAAGGTGATTGTACGGCAAAAACTTTCTACAGTAAGCTCACAGATGCGGAACCAGATTGGGAGTGTAATAGAATTATCAAATCTAATCTAGTACCTCCTAAGGTGTTGTTTTTAGTTTGAGCTTCTTTGTACGACTCTATCCCAACAAGGGATATGCTACAACACCGGGGAGTGGAAGTACAATCTAATCTTTGTGTTTTTTGAAATACGGAGGTGGAAAGTATAGCGCACCTGTTTTTACATTGTAGTTGGGCTAGCACAATTTGGACTAGGTTTCTTTTTTCGTTACAGGTTCCATGGGTGATGTCTAAGGATATTAAGGTTTTGCTTTTGAGCTAGAAGGTTGGCACTATCTCAAGGAGAAGGAAAATAGTGTGGCAGCTACTACCATTTTCGATTGTGTGGGTGCTGTGGTTGGAGAGGAACAACAGGGTACATGGAGGCAGAATTAAATCAAAGGAAGAATTGGTTCATGTAGTGAAGCTGAATATGTGTTTGTGGAGCATGGATACTCATATTTTCCGTGACTTCTTGATGGATCAAATTATTCATAACTGGGATGATGTGATTGCTATGTAATTGAGGTTTTTTTTTTTTTTTTTTTCTTAGGTTGATCTTTTGATCACTTTGTATAGCTCTTTGTAATTATCTTTTTTCCTTTTTAATGTATCCTTTTTCCTCAAAAAAAAATTCATGGCGTTTGGATAAATGCGGGGCATGATTTTGTACTGTTATTTTATTTTTCGTTGGTGTGAAAGTGATCACTATCCTTGTGGTATTACGGTCCTATATCACCTGCCAAGGACTCTTGGTTTGAAATGGACCTGCTCCACAAAATTTGAATAAACTCCCCTAACGTAAGCTTCGTGTTTGTACCCCTAGTATTCTACACAAGAAAATGGGCTAACCTAGACCAACAAGAACCCCTCTTACTAGCTAAGAAGGGTTAATTGGGCTTTAAGTGTTTCCCATGAGTAGCCATGGAGGCCTTGCAAAGATTCCATGAGCAACAAACCAAGCTAGGCCTCACTAGCAAGCAACAAGTAGCCCAAACGGTTAGAGAAGGAGTATGCAATCTTTCCCATTTAAAAATTCGTGCAACAATATTCTCTTGCTAACTTAGGCATCGGAGGGCTTTTTGCAGGTACCCCCCACCTTTCTCCATTAACCAAGTCAATTGAGGATTAAACAGCGATCGATTCCCGGCAGCAACACCATACAAGTTTCTGTGTTTGGGGTAGAAGAGATTTTACCTTACAAATAGTGGCGCCGACTAACGGTTTCGAAAAAATAAAATCGTGTTTTACTAGATCGAGATATGGAAATAGTAAGACAGACTGCACGAGGGTCTTATTTTGAGAACAATTCCCAACCGCGCAGGAGAAGCGAAATGGAGAGGGACGATATTGAGGTTCAATTTGCACCTGTTATACCCACTGGAAACAGACCGGGTCAAGATCATACTCATAACAGATCATTGAATCACGGACGAGATCGAGATCATTTGCATGACGGAGCTACATATCCAAATCGCAGAAAGGAAAAACAAACAGTGATCAATAAAGAAGTGATCGACGTTGATGGGGAAAACCAAGATGTTCGTGGAAAGAGAGGGTATGCGTTCGGCAGCCCCTCTAGGAAGAATCGCAATCGACAAGATCTGCGTGATGGCCGCACTGCGACTACCAGTACATAGGAGGAACAGCTACGACAGAGGCTAAAGGAGCTAGAGAAGGAAAATGATATCCTGAGATTAGAACGTGAAAACCAACCTCGAACTGGAACCGGTTTTTTGAATAAACAGAGGGTACGATCTGTATGGCAACGCCTTGGAGGTCGAATTGAACCACAAGTCGCAGATCCTAATAGAGAAGTAGCCGATCTAGATCGAAGAGACAAGAGGCTACTGGTCACCGGAGATTTACCGAAATGACCTAAGCAAGCAGGGGATCGGATAGCTGCACACAGCAGAGTGCGGCCAGAAATACATCCCATTCAAAACGCCTCAGAAATGAGGAGGAAGAGGATCGAGATTGGAACGATGATGAATATTTTTCTCACTATAACGGTGCTCATTCGGAGCAAGGAAGAGCTGGAAAAGAACCTATTGGACCCCATAGCAAAAAAAGGAGATCGGATAATCATATTCCAGAGGACCGGGATTATGAACAGGAAGGCAGTTCCGCACATGAATACCTAAACGCAATAACAGAAGATCATCTTGCGAGGATGATCGAGAAAGTGATGATGAAAAAACAATCCAGAGAAGAAAAGATGGACAGGCTACATCGTGCAGCAGGAGCACCGTTCAAGAAGAATATAAGAGAATTCAGACCGCCAATGAATTTTCTAGTTCCAAAATTACCGGAATTCGACGAGAAAACTAACGATCCAGATCAGCACGTTTTACACTATGAGACTGCCATGTCCTTGTGGGAGTACAGCGACGAATTGATGTGTAAAATGTTCCCGCAATCCCTTACGGGGGGGGGCTATAACATGGTTCAACCAGCTTCCAGCACAGTCAATCGGGACTTACCATAAGCTGATTGATGGTTTTTGCTCTAAATACAAGTACAACAAACGTGATCGGAAAGGATGCCATTCATTGTTCCTTCTAGGAATCCGGAAGGAGGAAAGCATCAAACAATTCATTAGGCGTTTCAAGCAAGAGTTAGCGGACGTGGATGGAGCCAACGACCAAGTTGTAATTGCGGCATACAAACAGGATTACCAGCATGATCAAAGAGGTGTGTACGGTTATTTGGTCAAGAGACCACCAAAAACTTTGGAGGAACTATATGATCGAGTCGAAGAGTACGCCCGAGTGGAAGACGATTCTAAAGCCCGAGAAGAAGTTAACAGGTCATCCAATCATCCAAATGATGGGAAGAAGGAAAAATCCAAGAATCGTTCAAACGGACAGCATACTGATCGTGGCGATGCTCGAGAGAAAAATCAAGGTGAACGTACCGAAACTGGGTACCAGAAGTTTCACGATATGAAACTGACCCCGCTGAACGTAAGTCTTACAGAGCTGTACAAAAAAATACAAAAGGATTTGAGCCCCCCACGTCCTTTGGCAGCAGAAAAAAGAGATAAACGTGATAGGAGCAAAAACTGCAAGTTCCATAAAGATCATGGTCAAAACTGAGAACTACCGCTCTTTACAGATCGAGATCCAGCGAATGATCGACGCTGGAAAGCTGCAACAGTACGTGAAAAATGACTTTGGGAAAGGTCCTGGTAAGTTTGGTACTGCACATGTGATTAACGCTCGCGTGATTAACGTCAGTCACGCCAGGATTCATTCAATGACCAGGCGAGCATCGGAAGACGAAACCAGAAGAAATCTCAGACAGTTGAAAGAATGGTACTTGACAAATCACATTGATTTTGTCAGCGGTAATGGAGCAGAAACTAAGGAGCTTGGGTGCAAAAAGATCGAGTTTTATGATGCATACATGGTAGGTGTATATGCTCCACATAACGATGTTGTCGTTATAACTGCTTGGATTGGAATGTTTCGTGTGCACCGGATTTTAGTGGACACGGGAAGTTCGGTGAGTGTGCTGTTTTCAGGAGCTTACGCCTCTATGAATCTCCCACACGACCTGATCGAGGAGGATGAAAACCCAATTATCGGTTTCAGCGGCGAAGTTACAAAGGCAATTGGAAAAGTGAAGATACCGATAACAGTGGATGACAAGTCCGTCTTGGGAAATTTCTTGTTGCTTGATTGCAGAGCACCCTACAACGCGATCGTAGGACGAGATTGGCTGCATGAGATCGGTGCAGTCACATCATCTAATCATCAGTGTCTGAAGTTTATTACCCCAGACGGAGTTGTGAAACTTAGAGGAGATCATATGGCCGCCCATAAGGGTCATGAGAATGCAATGGATGAGTACAAGAAGTCAGAAATAGCAATTACAGAACCCTCTCCCTCCAGAATCATATAGGGGAGAGGACGCAGCTGAACCCCCGTCAGTCGATAAACTGGTCGAGGTCCATATTGGAGATGAGGAGCATAAGACAACGTTCGTAGGGGCAGATCTGCCAGCACATGAACGCGATGATTTGATTACATTGCTAAGGGCAAACGCCGGCGTTTTTGCATGGAGTTTTGTTGAGATGCCAGGGATAGACCAGAATGTAGCCTGCCACAAGCTAAATATCGATGAGAATTTCCGTCCCGTTTGACAGAAAATCAGGAATATGGCACAAAGCAAAAAAGATGGAGTGACTGAAGAGGTCGAAAAAAATTTGGATGCAGGATTTATTTGACCGGTGCAATATCCTCGATGGTTGTCCAATGTGGTAGCCGTTCCAAAGAAGAATGGTAAAATTCGTGTCTGTATCGATTTTACCGATTTGAATAAAGTGTGTCCAAGTGATCTGTACCCGCTACCAATGATAAGAGATTTGGTGGATAAAACCGCATGGTTTCAAATACTGTCATTCATGGACTGTTTTTCTAGGTATAATCAAATACCTTTGTTCGAGGACGATCAAGAGCATACTTCGTTCGTGACTGACAGGGGAGTTTACTGCTATACTGTAATGCCGTTCGGGCTAAAGAACGCAGGGGAAACCTACCAGCACTTGGTGGACCATATGTTCAAGGATCTGATCGGTAAGTCGATGGAGGTATACATTGATGATATGGTAGTGAAGTCTCAGCAAAAAGAATCGCATTTTCTTGATCTGCAAAAGACGTTCTATATCTTTAGGCAGTATCGTATGATGCTCAATCCAGCAAAATGTTCATTCGGGCTGTCATCAGAAAAATTCCTTGGATACCTGATGACACACAGAGGAATCGAGGCAAATCCAGATCAAATCAGAGACATCAGATAAATTCCATCCCCAAGAACGAAAAATGAAGTCCAGAAGCTAGCAGGACTATTGGCAGCCTTGAACCGTTTCATTTCACGCTCGTCGGATCGATTCAAGCCATTCTTTGATGTTTTGAAAAAAGTAGTGAATTTTGGTTAGACGGCTGAGTGCGAAAGGGATTTTGATGAGATAAAGCAGTATTCGTCAACCCCACCGGTTTTGGTGAGTCCAAAAGCCGGGCAACCTATTGGAGTTTATCTGGCTGCAACGGAGAACGCTGTGAGTGCAGTGCTGTTCGTAACGGATCCATATGAGAATCCTGTTTACTTTGTCAGTAAATCCTTGACGAGGGTGGAAACACGGTACAAGAAAATTGAGAAGATAGCACTTGCACTATTCCATGCATCTCGTCGCCTAAAGCCTTATTTCCAAGGAAGGCAGATCGTGGTATACTCGGAATACCCATTGAAGCGAATCCTGGAACGTTCTGATGATTCCAGTTGACTAGCCATATGGTCAAATTTTCTGGGGGCGTATGAGATCAAGTACGAAACCAGAACTGTAGAAAAAGGACACGCACTAGCTGCACTGCTAGCATATTTTCCGGTGGACGATATAGAAACGGTTGCTGGAGAAGAAGAGGAGTTGTTCAAAACCACTGAGCCAGTCATCGATCAGACTGGGGGCGAGACTACAATGGAGATCGATACACCAGAACCATTATGGACCGTATTTACTGATGGGTCTTCAAACGTCATTGGTGCTGGAGTGGGATGCGTAATCCTTACTCCCGAAGGTTCGAGGATCAAGAAAGCAACCAGGCTGGGTTTCCAAGCATCAAACAATGAAGCTGAATATGAAGCTGCGATTATCGGTTTAAAAGCTATCAAGCAGTTAGATGCGAAGAACGTGAAGCTGGTGACTGACTCCATGCTAGTAGTTAACCAATTTCTGGGGACCTAAAGAGCAAAGGAGGAGAGAATGGCATTGTATTTGGACCATATGAAAGAACTGGCAAAATAGTTCGACCAATTCTCTATTGGGCAGCGACCACGATTGAAGAAAAGGCATGCAGATGCTTTAGCATACCTGTCTTCCGCAGTACCAACAGATACCGCCAGATTCGTTGTAGTAGATTTTCAAGAGTTACCTAGCATCTCCGACAGCCATTTTGTTCTGGCTTTCGAACACGCTAGTGGGGGAGAGAGGGCAGCTATTTCAGCATAGGGAGAAACGGAGAACATCGAAAGCAATATGGATATTAACATTCCGGTGATAGACAAATCAGGAGATCGTGTTGAAAACACTACAGACTGGCGTCGACCTTACATCCAGTACCTGACAACTGGTGAACTCCCTGAGGATGAGAAACTTGATGCAAAGGTGAAAAGGGAATCATGGAGGTACTCAATGATCGAAGGGCTATTATACCGCAAACCTGTAGCTTTGGAGCCATTTTTGCGATGTGTATCATCCGAGGAAGGACAACTGATTCTGGAAGAGGCTCATGAGGGAATCTGTGGAAGCCATTCTGGAGGGCGTAGTCTCGCGCACATGATACTTACCCAGGGATATTTCTGGCCATACATGCAGAGAGATGCTAAAGAATATGCACAGAAATGTGTGCCATGCCAAGAGCACGCTCCAATTCCGAAAAGGCCAGCCAACGAGTTGCATCCATTTTTCAGTCCCTGGCCATTCTCTATGTGGGGATTGGACATCGTCGGACCACTTCCAAAAGCTCCTGGAGGTGTCAGATTCGTATTAGCCGCTACCGACTATTTCACCAAATGGGTAGAAGCAGTGGCACTGGTACACGTTACCAGACATGATGTGAAAAGATTCATATGGGAGAATATCGTCTGCAGATTTGGAATCCCAGACGCGATAATATCGGACAATGGGAAACAGTTTGATTCCGGAGTGATCAAAGATTTCTTCAAGGGCCAGAATATTCGCCACAATTTCTCCTATCCATACTATGCTCAGAGCAATGGGCAGGCAGAAGCGACCAACCGCGTTATTATGGACAATCTCAAGAAACGACTAGAGAATGCGAGGGAAAAATGGACCGAAGAATTTCCAGGAGTCTTATGGTCCTATCGAACAACCCCAAAAATATCCACTGGTTTTTCACCATTTACATTGGCATATGGGGCGGAGGCAGTCATACCCACTGAGGTGTAGCTAAAGACTACCAAAACTCGCGCTGTCAAATATAAAAAAAAACGACAGCATACTGGCTCTAGATAAGGAGTTGTTGGAAGAGCAGAGAGAAACATCCTTGAAGAATATAGTTCGATACCAGCAGGCAATCAAGATGGGGTATGATCGCAAGGTCAGAAAATGGTCGCTCAAGACGGGGGAATATGTCTTGAAGAAAACCCGAGCGGCCACAATGGAACCGAACTGTGGGAAGCTCGGAGCGAACTGGGAGGGTCCATACATAGTGGATAGGCCAGCATCTCGGGGATCCTACTACTTGAGGAACCTCGATGGAAAAGAGGATTTGAAGCCATGGAAGCCGTGGAATTCGTTCCACTTGAAGAATTTTTATCATTAGGAGTAGATTCAAATCTGTTTTGTCTTTGCACTCTTTTCCTTTTTGATGGTTTTATCCCACTGGGTTTTCCACTCAAAGGTTTTAATGAGGCAGCTGTTGTCGAAGCAGTAGGTATTTATCTTGTTATTTCAATTCAGAAATTCAATTCAACATTATTTTGGTATTCCATGCTTTATCACTGTTATTCGAGTTAATTATAAACTGTTGCGGATGATCGAATCCGCAATCATCACTAAACGACAAAATAGTACAGTTCGAGTTTATGTCTCTGACAACCCTCTGATGAGTTGTATACACAGTTCGAGCATTTCTGCCCTATCTCGATTTTATCTCCACCATACGGGACAACAACAAATGTGGCAAACGTTTTCATCCGTCCATGCACGTGAGAATGTACACATCTCAAACTCTGCGCATATCTTGAATAGCAGGATTGGCCCCCTGTGCAAATTCAAGATAGCATAAAAACTCGACTTTTCATTCCATGTGCAAGCAAAATGCAGTAGGGAGGTGCACCCATGCGCAGGCATTGAGAAGCATGACGCAAAATACACTAGGGGCGAGTCGTATGTCACCCCAACCCATTGGGGGCGAGTTGCGTAACACTCCGGAAAAATACGAATTCGTAGGAAAACCCGAACTTCTTAACCCGTAACAAGTTATGGATTAAGAGGGGACGATGTTTGTACCCCTAATATTCTACACATGAAAATGGGCTAACCTAGACCAACAAGAACCCCTCTTACTAGCTAAGAAGGGTTAATTGGGCTTTAAGTGTTTCCCATGAGTAGCCATGGAGGCCTTGCAAATATTCCATGAGCAACAAACCAAGCTAGGCCTCACTAGCAAGCAACAAGTAGCCCAAACTGTTAGAGAAGGAGTATGCAATCTTTCCCATTTAAAAATTCCTGCAACAATATTCTCTTGCTAACTTAGGCATCGGAGGGCTTTTTGCAGGTACCCCCACCTTTCTCCATTAACCAAGTCAATTGAGGATTAAACAACGATCGATTCCTGGAAGCAACACCATACAAGTTTCTATGTTTGGGGTAGAAGAGATTTTACCTTACAAACACTTCGAAATATGAATATCAAAGTTCTATAATTTTATACTCTTCTTACATTTTTGCTGGTATACTGTGTGAAAAAGATTAGACCGAGTACGTTGTAAAAGGCGCTAGGTGAGGCAAGGCGCCAAACCTAACGCGGAGCTATCGAACTAGTAAGTAGGTAGTTACCATCCTTGTGGTGCTGTGGTACTGTATTTTCTGCCAAGGAGGCCGAATCAAAGAGCTTAAAGAAGTTAAAGTAGAGATTCTTGGTTTGAAATGGACATGTTCCACAAAATCTAAAATAAAGAAGAAATCGCATCTAAGATGATGTTATTCATGTAATATTCGTATGAGCATACTCAGGGAAATCAAGCTAGTGAAAATAATTTTACTGTTTTCCTCTTCTTGAACTAGATTGCCCGGCTAAATTGGGGCCTATGGCCACTAATTTGGGACTATGACTACAGGACCAAAAACAAAAACTACCAATTTACCCTCTATCAAATATTAATATTACAAATTTGTTCCCATCAAATCCTAATCATAAAATTAAAAACTAAAATCAAAATTATAAAACTAAAATCATAAAACTAAAAATTAAAATTAAAATCATAAAACTAAAATCAAAATCATAAAACTAAAATCAAAATCAAATTCATTTCCATAACCACTTCAACCGATTCTTCTTCTTTTCTTCCGAACTCAATCCAATAAACTAGGTTTTAGTAACATAAAATCGCTTGCAAATTGAAAATTTTGAAACCCAATTTTTCCTGGTTTATCAGAATCAGTTAATGTTAATATATATGTGATCCGATTGCAAATAGAAACGGTTTATGTTCATTCCCACAAAGACCGATTGTCCTTGATATGTTTTCTGGTTCGAGAAATTTGAACTAGAATCGGAATACATTAGCACTTATAAAAACCGATTGTTGATTTATAATGCTAGAATGAATTTTATATGTGTGTCGAGTAAACCGATTGTTGTAAGAAAAAAATTTCAATTTTTCTGTATCTTTTTTTTTGTTAGAATCGGATTACATGAGCACTTTTATAAACCGATTCCTGTTATGCAATGTCAATAATCGGTTTTTATGTGTGCATCGTTTAAACCGATTCTGGTAATACCCGAATTAAAAATGAGTATTAGTATGATTTTACACCATTATAAAACGAGTATGATTTCATACTCGATCTCAAAATGAGTATGAAATTTATACGCGAATTGAGATCGAGTATGAAATTATACTCATTTTCAAAAACTGCATCGTCCAGGGCTTGGTGTATGAAGTACAACGCTTTCTTGTCCTTCTTTCTGTTCTCTCTCAAATTGAGGAAGAGCTGCACCAACTTCCGGATTATCTACATCGAAGAAACTAGACTCAACAACCTCAGTAAGCTCCTGAAAACCAAACAAGACTTTCATATGGATGTTCTATCGATCGTAATTCTTCCCACTGAACTGTGGAACTTGAGGCTGTAGTGATTCTTTCATTGTATCTTTTTATCGAACACCTAATATGCAAGTCTATTAGCAGCGGAATTTTAAGGATCATCTCTAGATCTGATAGCAGATATAGAAAAATAGTGCCTGCAATATACTACCAATCACACAAACAAATATCACAAGAAAAAATGAATAGAAAGTGAGTTTATTGATCACTCAATTCTTAATACTCAGTTCATTTAACAAATGAACTGTAAACTTCACCTAATAAAGGTGTTACAAAAACTAGCCAGTAGAAACAAATAAACAAAACTGACTGCAGATAAAACTCCTAAATACTTGCGCAAACAAAAGACCAAGTTAAAAGACTTATTAAAACTGAATTTGAAATTAAAATAGCACATTAAACTTAGTTGTTTGAGTTTTACTTCCAATAGCCTCCCTAAAACTCAGACACAAGTTTTATCATGACTGCAAACACCCAGTAACTTCTTAAGGTTATAGAAAATATCTGCCTTCAATGGATTGGTAAAGATATCATCAATCTGCTTACCTGACTTGCAAAATTCCAGCACAATTTCACCATTCTTGACAAGATCACGAATTTTATGAAACTTAATGTCAATATGTTTAGCTCTTCCATGAAATACCGGGTTTTTGGTTAAGGCTATAGCTAACTGATTATCACAATAGATCAATGTTGGAGATACTTGATTCATTTTTAAAGTTATAAGCAAACCTCTTAACTATACAACTTGACAAGCAGTCGCAGTAGTTTCCATGTACCCCGCTTCAGCAGTAGATAGAGCAACCACCTGTTGTTTCTTTGAAGATCATGGTACTACACCCGAATCCTTATAGAATACAAATCCAGAAGTACTTTTACGATCTATATCACCAGCCCAATCGATATCGGTGTAAGCAACAAGTTCATAATTATTAGAGGATGAATAAAAAATACCTTGATCTTGGATACCTTTTATGTATCGAAAGATTTGTTTTGCAGCTTGAAGATGTACTTGACTTGGTGTTTCCATGAAACGACTAATCAGACCAACTCCATATATATAATGTCAGGTCTATTAGCGGTTAAGTAACGTAGACTCCCAACTAGTTGGAGATAATGGGTTTGATTCACAAACTCACCTTTACTAGTCTGATCCCATTGCACTCGATCTTCCACTGGTGTCTTTATGGGTGTGCAAGAGACCATCTGTTGATGGTAGATTTTAGTTTAGGATTAAAATCATAAAACACTAAACCCTAGCAGACAGTGAAGTCACCACATTTAAAGTAACAAGCATTTACTAGGCACATTTACTGAAAAATCTTTTAATGTGTCTCTAATAATTACCGGGGTATATTTTTTCAAATTAGGGTTACGACAAACCAAACCCTAATTCCCTCGTGTCCCAATGGAAATCATGTCAGCCACACCGAACCGCGCCAAAGCATGCCAACCATATTTTTTTCCCCAAAATCAATATCCCTCCCAAACTTGAATCCACAAAATTTCCCCCAGCTTTTCCCTCTAATTTTATCAAAAGCATCTCCATCAAACTTTTTAAAATTAATTATTTTTATTATTTTTACATGTTTATTAATCGTACCCAGGTTTTGGACACATTTATTATTTGCACCTGGTTGTTTTTGCCGACCTTGTTTTTCATTCTCTCTCTCTCCTCGTCCGAGATCTCTCAAACAATACAAGAGATCGATCTCTTTAATTTCCCAGAAATCTCCCGAAATCAAAAGCTTCCGTTGTAATCAACAACTCCACTCATAATCAAAACCCGTAGATCTCTTTAGTTGAAAATCGAAGGAAACCAAATCAAGACCTAGAAATTTAATTTTGCTCCTGAAATCGAAAATCAATTCATCTAATTGCTTTGTTGATGTTCAAGAGGTATACAATCTATTACTACTACCTTTGTTCTTTGATTTTTGTTTTTTTGGTTATACTATAATCTATTGTTTGACCTAACTTGGAGTCCAGCATTATGTGTTTTTATGATTTCGTTTTGGATTTTGAAGTGGTATAGATTTAGGTTGCTTTTGATAGTTTATTTCTTCTGGGTTTTCTTAGAATTGAAAAAAAAAAGAAAAAAAAAGAGGGTGAGGGGTTGGGTTTTCTTAGAATTTTAGCTCAGAAATTGAAGTGAGAAGATGATTTTATCTCATTCACTCATGGATTCTTTGTCTATTTAAGAACTTTGATCTGGGTTTATTCTTTGTTTTGCTCAATTATTTTTAATATATTTTTGAAGATTTTAGTTCATAAATTCAAGTGTTCTAGTAATTCATTATATTGTTAAGTATGTTCTAGTATTTTTAATTTTAGTTCATTATATTGGTTTCAAAAACATGGATATGCAAAATTTGGGGTTTGTTTCCATAGGTCCCGTGGTAATTTTCTTTAGCCTTAAAGTTTAATGTTTATTTTGAATCATTTTGGTGATTTAATTCAATGTCATTGTAATAAAGGTGAAGTTGTTGCATTAGACCACTGTATGACTGAAGCTATTTTTAAGATCCCCCCTCAAGGAAAATCTTGGATTTCAAAACATGGATGACTCTTTTAAGGGTCGATGAGAAATTATTTTGGTAAATAAATGTAAAATTTTATATATATATATATTTTGTGTCTTGGGTTTCAACCCCTTTTTAACCTGTAATCCAAAGCTCTGTTGTTAGTCCCAAATGGTAGTGATAATTTTCTTTAGCCTTAAAGTTTAGGGGTTATTTTGATTGAAGGTGGGTGATTTAGGTTATTCATACATATAATATGAACTTGCTCTTTTCTTTTACGTCATTGTGTAAGGGGTTTCCTGTTTGACAAGGAGCGCTTTCTTTGGGATCCCCTCAGTTTATTACTTCCTAAAACAGTTTGATTTTCTATCATTCTTTTAAGGGTCGACGAGGGTTCACCAACTTTTGACTTTATTAGTTTTTTGTAGTTTTCTATGCTTAATGATGTTTCAATATTTTGTGTCTTGTTCATTTTAGTTTATCTATATCTATTATCATACAAATATGAACTTGCTACCGGTTTTGCACTTTGTACAAGTTTGATTTTCATTCTTACTCGGCTTTGATATTTTTTGTAGATTTTTCAAGCTGTCAAAACAAAAATCATAGAATATGAAACATAACGAAAAATGACACGTTATTGATGAATTGTAGTTTAGTTCCATGCTATGAGGCCAGTATTCCTATCTGTGATGTTTGCTTTTTGCATATGTGAAGTGTTAACTTGTGACCACTCCAATTTTGATCTTCCTATATAATTGTTTCTACTACTATTGACTGCGATTGTTGTTATCGCCTAATTTGATTTTGATTAGATTTGGTATTGTATGTGGCAAATTTGCTCAATTCTGTTAAGAATTTAGTTTCTGAATCGAGTTCGGTAGTTGATTAACTTCCTCCAAAACTACACTCGGCTTGCTCGATTATATAATCGAATTTGAAGGACCAAGCAATTGCAGGTCATGTTTTTGTCTTATCGACCATTAACACATTGAATTTGAAGGACCAACCAATTTTGTCTTATCGACCATTAACATATTGAATTTTACATTGAATTTTTAGGCCTCGATCAACTTGAATTCTACCACCAAATAGAACATTGTTTACTAAGTAAGTTTTTTGTTCAAATTTATTTTGAGTTGATATGTTGTTTGCCTGAGACTAATTCTTGTTTTATTATAATAAATTGAATTGAGGTGTACATTTTTGTTTTGTCAATTAAGTATGAGGCTTTTTGATAAATCTTGTCTTGTACTTTGCAGATTGATTTTAATTTTCTTCCACCATGGGTAGAAGTCTTCGAATCAAAATGGACTTCTCATTTACAATATGTAAACAACTCAAGGTTAGTATTCTTTTTTGAACTACCTTTTGTACAATCTTTGAATCAATCAAACTATTGTATGGGTTTATTATAGCCTACATTAAATGCTTATGAGGATATATTGCAAGTTGATGTGAATATATATGTATAGATCTATATTGTGATAATCAAACCATATGTTTGTGATGATGATAAGTGTGTTTATGAGATTCATTCCTGTATGAAAAAATGGGTCTATAATTGATCTAGAATGGTATATATATGCAGTCGTAACTGGAATGGTATATATATGTAGGAGCGTAAATCACGAACAATCACCGGATTTTTTTTTTTTCACCGTAAATATTGTGCAACGGATATACACGTTGGAAACCATTACATTGCTTTGACTTGCTTTCATGAGCAACGGTACAAAAAATTTATAACGTTTTTTAGTGGAATTTTTAGTGGAATTATTTAACTGCTTGTATAACGCAAATAAACGTTGCTCGCTAGCAACGCATCCTTGAGCCAATGGCAAATCATGCCAGCCACACCTAGCCCAAGCTAGCCGCGCATGCCAATCGCACCCTGCCATGGCCCTAGCTACGCTAGCCGCACCTCGTGTGCCAATGGAAAATCATGCCAGCCACACCCGACCGCACCAAAGCATGCCAACAGTGCTAGCCGCATCCTTTTGCAAATGGAAAATCATGCCAGCCACACCTAGCCCAAGCTATCCGTGCCATGCCAATCGCACCATGTCATGGCCCTAGCTACGCTAGCCACACCTCATGTGCCAATGGCAAATCACGTATCCACACCCGACCGTGCCAAACCATGCCAATCATGCTAGCCGCATCCTTGTGCCAATAGAAAATCATGCCAGCTACACCTAGCCCAAGCTAGCCATGCCATGCCAAACGAACCATGCCATGGCCCTAGCTATGCTAGCCACACCCCGTGTGCCAATGGAAAATCATGCCAGCCACACCCAACCATGCTAGCCGCATCCTTGTGCCAATGGAAAATCATGCCAGCCACACTTAGCCCAAGCTAGCCGCGCCATGCCAATCGCACCTTGTCAGGGACCTATCTACGCTATCCAAACCCCGTGTGCCAATGGAAAATCATGACATCCACACCCAACCGCGCCAAAGCATGCCAACCATGCAAGCCGCATACTTGTGCCAATGGAAAATCATGCCAGCCACACCTATCCAAAGCTAGCCGCGACATGCCAATCGCACCCTGCCATGGCCCTAGCCACGCTAGCCACACCTCGTGTGCCAATGGCAAATCATACCAGCCACACCCAACCATGCCAAAGCATTCCAACCATGCTAGCCGCATCCTTGTGCCAATGGCAAATCATGCCAGCCACACCTTGCCCAAGCTAGCTGCGCCATGCCAATCGCACCCTTCCATGTCCCTAGCTACGCTAGCCACACCTCGTGTGCCAATGGAAAATCATTCCAACCACACCCAACCGCGCCAAATCATGCCAATCATGCTAGCCGCACCCTTGTTCCAATGGAAAATCATGTCAACCACACTTATCCCAAGATAGACGCGCCATGCCAATCGTACGCTTCCATGGCCCTAGCTATGCTAGCCGCACCCTTGTGCCAATGGAAAATCATACCAGCCACACCTAGCCCAAGCTAGCCGTTCCATGCCAATCGCACTCTGCCTTGTCCCTAGCTATGCTAACCATTTCAACCTGATGTCCTTCTCCTCACGGATACTAAAGTGAAGGCATGCAATAATCAACGGTTACCCTTCAATCCTAGGAGCAAATCCTAGACGTCTAAGGTCCCCTCACGACCTTTGTCCCAAATCCCTAGCTTGGCCACGCACCTAGACAAAGCTTGCCACGCCGGCCGCGCGATTCCAAACACGTCTCGCCATGGCCCCTCATGCCGCGCCACCATGCTGGCCTTCCCCTTGCAGCTACTAAAGTGAAGGCATGCAACAATCAACGGTTGCCCTTCAAACCCGGGATAAAATCCTAGCAGTCTAAGGTCCCCTCACAACCTTTAGCTTAAAACCCTAGCTTGGTTATGCGCCTAGCCCAAGATAATCACGCCATGCGCCCATGGCTACTCCTTGGACACACATGCCAAGACCACAAATAGCCCAAGCTAGTCACGCCATGCGCCCATGGATACTTGGCCCCATATTCCAAGACCGCATCTAGACCAAGCTAGTCATTCCACGCACCCATGGCTACCCCTTGGCCCCACATTCCAAGCCGAACCAAACCTAGCCAAGCTATCCACGCCATTCCAAACGCACTTTGCCTTGGCCCTAGCCATGCTAGTCACGTAATTCCAAGTAAAGCGCCCTCGCCTTGGCCCTATCTATGCCATATGCCCATGGAAAACCCTTGGCCCCTCATGCCAAACCTAAACACACCCTATCCATTCCACCTTGTTGGACCTCGCTATGCGGCTACCAAAACGAACGCGTGTAACGATCAATGGTTTCCCCTCCTCTCAAGATGCAACATCTTGACCGTCGAAGGTCACCAGGATAGCAAGTTCCGAATATCGACTTGCCAAGCCACAACAACGTATTACATGTTCTCCAAAAACACTCGAGACATCAACACAAACTGGGGATCTTTTTTGGTATTGGTTTGGTGGTCTACAGCGTGCGGCGTATACTACTCCCCTCATAAGGAAGTATTATAAGGGTGAGGCGCCTAGTAAATACGGGAGTTATGTGCGAAACGTTCATGGGACATAAAGCTGTGAGTTAACAACCTTATGGAACATCAATTCCATAACGTTAACATTTTCATGAAAACTAACTTCATGCGTTAATCACTTTATGGAACATCAAGTCCATGCATACTGTTACCACCTCCTCTCATTTACTCCCCACTCCTTAATGAGACCAGGGTACATTTCTACTTGGACTTGTATAAATAGGTCTCACCTATTTTTACTTGAACAACAAGTTCATTCGGACAATACAACACTCAGAAATACTTACTTGCTAGCACCTCTCGTGAGCTCTCTTACTTTTCTGATAACAAGTCATAGAAACCCAACTACCCTTCCGGAATCAACTATTCTGGTCTCACCACTCTTCTTGCTTCCCTCCCCAAAACCAACCCATTCTCCTCCTCTTTGTGACCGAAGCAACTCTAGAACAACCATTTCTTGGTTTAGGACAGACTTGTACAAATTGATATCTCGAATATAAAGTACTCACTTGCAGTACATTATTTAGGGTTTTAACAGTTTCTCACCTTCACACCCGCAATTACCAAAATCAGCGGAAAATATTTTCACCTATAAACAATTGGCGACCATAGCGGGAGGATTGATCTATCGGTCACAATACCAACTCCATCTCCTGGTTTCTTTTCCCAAACGTCAATCCCAATATGGTGGAACTCAGGTCCTGAGCGGCTGCCGAGAATACCAGCACAGAACACGTCCCTGATGTTAACCTCTTCCCCAATAACTTCATTACATCACCTACTGACTACGAAAACTCCGAAGGAATCCCTTCGAGCGTAACACCGCCAATCACCAGGTCCAGAGCCGTTGCTGCCTCTAATGTCTCTACACACTTACGCCACCAGTCACCATGGCCAGAGCCTCCGCTGCAGATCCTAACGTCTCGTCTAGCATGACACCTCCAACCACAACCAAGGTCCCAACTACCCCACCGACGGGACGAGAAACCGGAGGGACTAGGGGAAGTCGTCCTTATGTCACCATCGTTGATTTGATAGAATGACAGGAAATGCTTTCCAGTGCCCAGACGGATATGGTTTCAACACAGAAGGAAGTACTCGTCTTTCTCAAGACCCCGACAGAGAGGCTACCACGTGAGTCGCGTCCTCCAAAGCCATTTAGAAACGTCTCCGACATCCCCGACGCTAGCACCTCAGCGTAACGCGCCTTCGCTGACGAGGAAATTCGCTCTAAAATCCCAGTGGAAAGAAATCAGCCGCCCAACTTCGTCACACGGGAATATTTGGATCAACTTCTTCGCAACCGAATCAAGAATGATGATCTGGACATGCATCAACACCAACCTCCTTACCCATCCGAATTGCAAAAAATTACTCTTCCAAGGGGGTACTCCTCTACTCAATTCACCCTATACGATGGTACTGGGAATGCACATGAACACGTCTCCCATTTCTTGGAATCCCTAGGTGAACATGAGTATAATCATGTTCTTCGTCTAAGAGAGTTCTCAAAATCACTAACCTGAAGGGCGTATACATGGTACAACAGTATACCGCCAAATAGTATTCTAAACTGGAGTAGCATGGTTACATCATTTTACAGGAAGTACTTCTTCGTGTCTGAACAAGTCACTTTCTCAGACCTCGGAAGAATGTATCAGTGGGATAACGCTGAATGACTTTTTCAAAAGTTTCTGGGTTCAATCACTCGACTGTCACGACCCAAACGTGACTGAACAATAACTGGTGAACACATGCATCAATGGTATGGTTCCTATTTACCGCGCCTTGCTAGAAAACTTGCTCTTCCAAACATTCTCTGAACTCCACGAAGACGATAGACGATCCGCAACGATAACACCATCATTACTTTAGAGAACTAGGTCAACTCGAGTCGAAGACATGCATGAAACTCGTGGGAATATATAGACACCTCACAAGCAAGCAATTTAATGTTGGCTCGTCCTCCGTGAACATAGTGAACTAAAGGGGAAAAACAAAGTCCCCAGCTACAGGTCACCATCCAAAACATGAAGCATCGGCGCAACGGTAGACCCCTCCACGAAATACCGTCACTAAAACTCCCATGCATCATCATGAAACTGAAGGGAATACTCTCGATTTCCATTTTCCCATGGAGGGAGTGATTGACCTCCTGGAGGCCTGGGTTCAAGATGATGTTATCAGACTTCCACCTCCCAGACATCCACCAACTGAGGCCAAGATGGCAAACCCCAAGTACTTCCATTACCACAAGTTCGTTCATCACTCGACCAGTGATTGCAACAAACTAAATCATATTTTCATAGAAAATATAGAAGAGGGAGAGATCCATCTAGGAAACGAGGGAGTACATCGAGACCCACTCCCAATAAGAAATTGCGGGTCCTATGGGGACTCCATGCACGAGAATGTACAATCCATGATGCATCATGTATGCGAAATTCTTTATCTTTCCAAGGTGCAGCGCCAAGATATTTTCGCAGCTCTCAATCGCGTTGTCTCCGGAAAACGATTTTTTCTCTCCCCGGAAACCACGCCAGGGACCCAAGCTTCCAAACCGGCGGAACCAAAGGGGAAAACTGGGGAATGCTGACCACGTCCCGTTTAAGAGATATCGAACTTGGAAACACACTCATCGACACGGCCTCTGACTTCAACATCGTCACTTTCAAGACGCTAAAGGTAGCGGGGTTTACCAAGCAAGACACTACATATTCCCCATCTGCGATCAAGAACCCGGGGGGAGAAACTTTGAATGCGCATGGCTACATCAACCTCGAGATCAAGGTAGGAGAAGCTGTAACACATAGAAAATTCCACATTATCAAAGAACTAGGTCACGACATAATATTGGGGAACTTATGGGTACTCGACAACAAAGCAAAATTATATGTGCACCCTCTACCGAAGTCCATGCCCGAAGGAGTTTCCAACGGATCATCCCATTGGTTAGCGCATCAACTAACTACCAATGGAACCCAGACATCTGGAGGAAACCTGTTGGCGCTAGCTCGTGGATTTCAAACGCAAGTAAGTCTGACCGAGAGACCTCCTCCACAATCAATCATTCCTTCCCCCATTCTGTCATAGGGAATCAGCACGATCACCGGCACGAAAGATATCAAGAAATGTGAATGGGGTGCTGGACCATTTGAGCACTTTGCAAAAAGCTTGGAAACTTCCATTGAAATCAACGAAGACAAGACTCAAACGGTTGCACGACGTATGAACCCGTTTTCAATCGGAGATGTGGTGGTTAAGGAAACACTCGTTCCAAGTTGGGAAGATAAGGGTAAAAATGGCTATTCAGATCGATTCACCCAATGGGAGAGAAGACGAGTTATATCTGGTGGCAGACATCCTATTAATAGGATATTGCAAGCTCATCAACGCAGACGCACCTGAAGGCGTGATAATTCACTCGCGATGGCTCAGGGCCTCCACTCATTAAAATACTATACTTCCCAGTCACACTCCTTTTAGTATTTCCTTCAATAATTTCTCTTGATATTGTATTTCCCCAAGATGAATACACCGTTTGTATTCTTCCTCGGAATTTCATTTTCGTCAAAATAAAATAAAATAATAATACATCTCTTTCCAAATGAGTTCTCCAGATGTCAGAGAAATACATCAAACTCACCCAGAAAACCATTACGCATCATATCGCAACCAAAAATACCTCATTCAATCATTAAAAAAAAAACAGAACGTTAACTGGTGAAGAAAAAAGTAAAGAGGAGTCTACAAGAACATCAGGACGACTAAGTAACAGGAATTACAAAGGGGAGGAACTAGCCATCAAAGGATGGAACACGGGTCACCTTGGTAAAGGCCATCTTCAAGCACTTCCCCCAGCAATCTCTCGGACAACAAAGATCCCATTCAATGGCATTATCAACAGCAACCTCGGAGTCCCATGTCGAAGCCACCACAGTTGTAACATGTCTATTTCGATGATCGGTCCTGCATACGCCACCATGACCCCTCCAGTATCACCAACGACACCTCCGGCGCCAAATTTAAAGGATACTTCTCTTCCGACAGATACCCCTTCGAAAGTTTTCTCATTGACACCCCGAAGAAGATTTTTCGATTCATCCGCATCAAGACCAAGAACCATGGTGCTCTCCTCCAAAAGCTTCACACACTCGATCTTCCGTTGCTTCGACCTAGGAGTAGTTCGATTCGCCCTACAACTGGATTGAGGAAAGGATTTGCCGCACCGGGACTTCTCAACACGCCAAGGTTTCTCCTTGATTTCCCATCCCTCCTCCATGCTCACCGAACCCAAGAAAGTCCGAACACGCGCCTTCACTTCATGGAGGTAGATGAAAGGAAGGTCCTGGATGACCTCACCAACTTCACGGAACATGGATTCAATTCTATCCAGTACCTCCTCATGAGAAGAGGATCCAATTCTGAAAACCTTCTCCGAAGAGTTAAAGACCTGGCTGTCCCCGGAGGATCCCATCATACACTGCAAAAAACGGGGAGAATGATCAAGTTTCATCCTATCTATACACATATAATAAACAGTATAAATAAAAAAAAAAAAAAAGGAAACATGAGGCGATACCTGTAAAAAGTATGGACGAAGACAAACTACCCTAATATAGAGCTCAAGATCATCTTTTATGCACGGCAAGATGACGCAACCTCAAAAGGGAAAGTTTTTGTACCGGTCGTAAGTTAAGTCATGATATCAGATCCAAATTAAACCCCATGCCTGCCTATAGGGAATAATTATGGTCGGCGAGAAGGTGTGGAATAACGTGCTCGAGGCACACTTGAGTGTGTTTCCCCTTCCCACCACCAACGCTAAACTTCGGAAACAAAGCCGGTAGCATCACAAAAACAGAGAGAGGATGAAGAATTTTCTGGTATAATCAAATAAATAAATAGGAAACCAATCCCTTGAAGTCATGTTAGGCCAAGCCATCACTCCATTTCCACGGCCCCATCACGCCTAGCCGCCTCCACATGCTCCACCATGCCATTTCCGCGGTCAGGACCATGCCACCTCTCGGCCCCTCGGCCCAAGCCATCCACCTGCTCCGCCCTCCAAGACCGCGCCCCCTTTTCCTTGGAGAGGACTACCAACATGGAAAGCCAAAACTCTTTATACCACTTAAAAGGTTAGTCCGATTCTCTTGACCATCTTTGCAATGATTTACGCATCGATTCCGTCCTTGTCTATCACCATCATATGCTTACCTCGCAACAAGGCACATGTTTCAAGCTAAGCAGAAGACTTAATGTTGATGGTGGATTTTAGTTTAGGGTTAAAATCGTAAAACACTAAACCCTAACAGATAGTGATGTCACCACATTTAAAGTAACAAGCATTAACTAGGCACATTTACTGAAAAAGCTTTTAATGTGTCTCTAATAATCACCGGGGTATATTTTTTCAAATTAGGGTTAGGACAAACCAAACCCTAATTCCCTCGTGTGCCAATGGCAAATCATGCCATCCACACCCAATCGCGCCAAAGCAAGCCCACCATGCTAGCTGCATCCTTGTACCAATGGCAAATCATGCCAGCCACACCTAGCCCAAGCTAGCTGCGCCATGACATTCTCACCCTTCCATGGACCTAGCTACGCTAGCTATACCTCTTGTGCCAATGGAAAATCATGCCATATCAACCCGACTGCGCAAAAGCATGCCAACCATGCTAGACTCATCCTTGTTCCAATGGCAAATCATGTCAGCCACACCTATCCCAAGCTAGTCGCGCCCTGCCAATCGCACCCTACCATGGCCCTAGCTATGCTATCCACACCTTGTGTGCCAATGAAAAATCATGCCAGCCATACCCGACCGCGCCAAAGCATGCCAACCATGCTAACTGCATCCTTGTGCCAATGGAAAATCATGTCAGCCACACCTATCCCAAGCTAGTCATGCCATGCCAATCGCACCCTGCCATGGCCCTAGAAACGCTATCCACACCCCATATGGCAATGGAAAATTATGCCAGCCACACCCAACCGCGCCAAAGCATGCCAACCATGCTAGATGCATCCTTGTGCCAATGGAAAATCATGCCATCCATACCTAGCCCAAGCTAGCCGCGCCATGCCAATCGCACCCTTCCATGGCCTTAGCTACGCTAGCCACACCCCGTGTGCCAATGGAAAATTATGCCAGACACACCCAACCGCGCCAAAGCATGCCAACCATGCTAGCCGCATCCTTGTGCCAATGGAAAATCATGTCAGCCACACCTAGCCAAAGCTAGTCATGCCATGCCAATCGCACCCTTCCATGGCCCTAGCCACGCTAGCCACACCTCGTGTGCCAATGGAAAATCATACCATCCACACCCAACGGCGCCAAAGCATGTCAACCATGATAGATGCATCCTTGTGACAATGGAAAATCATTCCAGCCATACCTAGCCCAAGCTAGCCGCATCATGCCAATCGCACTCTGTCATGGCCCTAGGTACACTAGCCACACCTCGTGTGCCAATGGAAAATCATTCCAGCCACTCCTAGCCAAAGCTATCCGCTCCATGCCAATCGCACCCTTCCATTTCCCTCGCTATGCTAGACGCACCCGTGTGCCAATGGAAAATCTTTCCAGCCACACCTAGCATAAGCTAGCCGTGCCATGCCAATCTCACTTTGCCTTGGCCCTAGCTATGCTAACCGCACCACCCTGCTGGCCTTCTCCTCACGGCTACTAAAGTGAATCCATGCAACAATCAGCGGTTGCACTTCAATCCCAGGAGAAAATCCAGGTCGTCTAAGGTCCCCTCACGACCTTTGGCCCAAATCCCTATCTTGGCCACGCACCTAGACAAATCTAGACACGCCGGTCGCGCCATGCCAAACTCATCACGCTATGGCCCCTCATGCTGCGCCACCATGCTGGCGTTCCCCTTTTATCTACCAAAGTGAAGGAATGCAATAATCAACGGTTTTCCTTCAAACCCGGGAGCAAATCATGGTCGTCTAAGGTCCCCTCACAACCTTTAGCTAAAACCCTAGCTTTATTACATGCCTAGACCAAGCTAATCATGCCATGCACCCATGGATACTCCTTGGCCCCACATGCCGAGACCGCACCTAGCTCCCATGGCTACTCCTTAGCCCTATATGCGAAGACCGCACCTATCCCAAGATAGTCACACCATGCGCCCATGACTACTTGTCCCCACATGCCAAGACCGTATCTAGACCAATCTACTCACGCCATGCGCCCATGGATACCCCTTGGCCCCACATGACAAGCCGAACCAAACCTAGCCAAGCTATCCATGCCATGCCAAATGCATTTTTACTTGGCCCTAGCCATGCTAGTCACGTCATGCCAAGGCAAGTGCCCTCACCTTGGCCCTAGATATGCCATATTCCCATGGAAAACCCTTGGCCCCTCATGCCAAACCTAAACACACCCTAGTCGTGCCACCCTGTTGGACCTCGCTAAGCGGCTACCAAAACAAAGGCGTGCAACGATCAACGGTTGCCTCTCCTCTCAAGATGCAACATCTCGACCGTCGAAGGTCACCAGGATAGCAAGTTCCCAATCTCGACTTGCCAAGCCACAACAACGTATTACATGTTCTCCAAAAACACTCGAGACATCAACGCAAACTAGGGGATATTTTTTGGGTATTGGTTTGGTGGTCTACAGTGTGCGACATACACTACACCCATCATAAGGAAGTGTCATAAGGGTGATGCGCCTAGTAAATACGGGAGTTATGTAGGAAACGTTCATGGGGCATAAAGTCGTGAGTTAAAAACCTTATGGAACATCAATTCCATAACGTTAATAGTTTCATGAAAACCAACTTCATGCATTAATCACTTTATGGAACATCAAGTCCATTCATACGGTTACCACCTCCTCCCATTGCCCCCCACTCCTTAATGAGACCAGGGTACGTTTCTACTTGGACTTGTATAAATAGGTCTCACCTATTTCCTTACCAACCCTCCTCAAATCCACAACCTTCATTACAATTATAGATATCTAGCTGTAACAACAATTCTTACCCCTACTCCATCACCTTTATCCTCATCAACTTGCTTTTCACCTTGCTTTCAGTTATATAATTCGCAGGCTTAGAAAGAGTGCCTACAATAATAACTGCAAGTGCACAACGTCTATGGTAGACAGGGCAAATACAGGTCGATCCCACAGATACAAGGTGGGTGTAGAAGTGATTCCAAAATCTCATTAAACTGATTTGAACAAGAGTAACACAATATTTATTTTGGGTGTCGATACGACAAGATATTTGGTAGAGAACAAGTAATACAACAGATTGCAATGTAAATAAAAAGATTGTAAACAACTTATTGAGAAGCACTAGGGTGATTGAATCCACCTCATAATCCTATGCTAAGGTAATATTTATTCAAATTATGTTCTTGTCTTTTCCAGAGAAAACTACAATGAATGATTTGTTAGTTAATCTCCCTAACTCACCCCTAGTATAAGTTGTCTTCTCACAGTACAACCTATCACAGGCTCATTTGGTTCATTAGCTAACTATCAATTCTAAATAAATTGAAGCACATGTCTCTAATGGATGATTTATCAACCAATCTCCCTAACTCACCCCTAGTATCAACTGTCTTCTTACAGTACAATTGATCACAAGTTCCTTAGTCAATTAGATAACTATCATTCCTGACTCATTATAAGCACAACAAGAACAATAACATGAATACGAATTATCTCAACATATGATTAAGGGTTTCATCTAAACCCCAGTTATTGAATTTAGAACATGATAAACATAATGAAAATATACTTGTATTAAAACACTAATTGAACCAGCTATTCCGGGATGAGTTCTTACACAATAACATCCCCTATTTATACATAAAATTCTCTCCAAAACTTGAATTCGAAAACTAGACAATACCCACCTACCAAAACCTCAATTGTTGACGATTACCATCTTCAATTTGTCCTTATAAGACTGATTTTCCAATTGTTGAACAAATCCCTCTTATTTTTCTCAACCCTAGCTCTTAGGGTTTGACAAGAGAAAAGATTAATTTGAGAGAGATAGAAACTAAGAGTCTAATAGGGTGGCTTGATTGATTGTCTATGGTTGAAATGGTTGAAAATATGAGTAATTCATGGGAAGAATTTGGTGAAGATGGCTGGAATTTTTTAAGAAGAGAGAACAAAACGAAATGGAATAAGTGTTTGATTTTGTTTGTTTAGGGAAGAATATAGGCGGCTAGGGTGTGTGGCGGGAGCAGCGATAGTTGATGCATTGATTGTAGATGTCGTTGGATGCTCAACATCTAGATCAAATCCGACGGATCAAGATGGAAACGGGTTTGGATTATGGATCTTGGTTTTTACCACTTCTATGCCCATATCCTCTTCAAAAATAAAATCTCAAAGCCCACTTCTAGTTTTGAGTCGTGCAAACGATATTCTTCACTTGCCTTCTAGCTCGAGTCTTTGTTGTCTCTCTTCCATTGTCATCAATTCTCCGCTCCTTTTGGCTCCTTAATTCATCCAAGCTTTATTTAGTACCTAAAAACACAAAATTAATTAATACAAATATTTATTCTTGAAAACAGTAAAAATAAAGAATTTGGGATAATATATGATTTTAAAGCGTAAAAGATAAGTTAAATACCAATAAAAAGGTGTAGAAATATGCACTATTTGGCCCTCATCAATAATTGCATGATTTCAGTTCAGTCAGTTAGGTTTCTTGATTTTCTTGCGGTTCATATCTCAACAACATTCCCTCGTCAATTTACCTGGCCAGTTTCCGGTTCCTGAAAAACCAAATTTGTCACGATTTTGTTATACTTGGAACTAATTCTCAAGAATCCACTATGTAAGAATTATTTTATTTTTATTTTTTTTCTGATGCAAATTATTTATTCATTTGCCTTGTGTGTATATTCTGGATCGTTCTTTAGTTTGTTCCGGCAGCGTCTATTAAGTACTTCATATTTTTCATCATGTTTACTGATATATACATGCTGAGATTTTGTAGATAGAGTGTGTTGGATGTCAGCCTTCTATATTTCTTAAAAGATTACCATTTCTTTTATGCAATTACATTTGTTGTTGGTCTCTCAATCATTTTTCTAAATTATAAACTTGTTCTTTTTTGGGTTTCCATTTTTGACTTGGGATTGCAACAAAAACCTGCTCTAGGGGTGATATGGTGGGTTATACAGAACCAGATCAGCTCGAGACAAGAACAGGAAAATTTGGAACACCAAGTTCAGATGTTTTCGGATACATTGGAGTATTTTTATTAGAAATTGTCTTGATAATTTTTGGGATGAACGGACTCGAAAAAGGCAGAGCTTCTTCAGTGGCCTGCCAGAAATGACGAATCTTGTCCATTTCTTCCAAAAGACCAGGATCAAGGAAATTAATCAAGGTACAAAATCTTTAGTTTAAGCTCTATCTTGTTCCACAAAATCTGAACCAGACCTGCTCTATGGAAGACTAATTAGCAACACGGAAGGCTTTCATTATTAATAATCATGATAACAGCGGTATGAGCAGACTCGGAAAGTTAATCTAAAAAAATCTTGGTTATCGTTTTGTATATGATCAACGAACAAGATTTATTACTATGTACATTATTTATTTATTTGATAAATGAGAATTTTGCAAAGTGATGCGCCAAAATACTTGCTAAGTATGGAACCCCAAAACATGTTTCCTGAGTGGTTGTGGCCTCCAGGACCACCAAACTATCAGCAAACTAGGACACTATTGTTAAGTATTGGATGCGTAGAATAACTAACTTTGGGGGATCAATAAAAAAATAATAACATCAATTGTTGACCCTAAATGGCTGGTTGATTTGGCCCCAAGATTCTTTAAAGTTGCATATCCAACAAAAATGAGTAAGAGAAAACGACGGGAAAGGATTGAGCCATCATATAATAGATATCATCATGGCGTATGAGTAAGCCACGGGCATGATTTTGTACGGTTATTTTATTTTTCTACTCTAACCTTTTAAGATACGATCAGAATGAAGTCATTTGTAAAAGATATTGTGGCTGAGTTATTTTCCCAATACCCATGCCCATTCTCTTATATCAGAAAAAAGCTTGATTTTCCCAGCAGTTGAGGTCATCAAGTTTATTAGCAATGAAGGGTACGTTATGCACTTCTTTCGATTTCTCTCTATTTTTGGAGAGGTTTTCATTAAAGGGTATGGGATGCATGTGCTGTCCCCAAACACCTCAACAAGGACATTTCACCATCTGCTTGAGTATTACAGTACAAGTTTTCTGAATTTGGAAGGAGGGCACATGAAAAAGAATGAAACAAAGACTATTTGATGTCTTTATCTTCTCAAGTAAGTAGTACTAAAGTAAAAATGCATTCATTCATTGTATTAAGATGAATATACTCTGCCCAAAAACTTATGCCATTCAAAATTGCACCAAAAAAACTCAATTTCCTACCACCAAAGTATGTCAAGTATAAATGAAATGACCATCCAAATACCAACGTCAAACTTTGCAGGCCAGGGCAAGGCCTCTATATTTGTTTATATCAGTGGTCGAGTTTGATGACACCAGTTTTTTCATTCTCATAGGATCAAGTAAGTAAATGGTTGAAAATTTTCATGTCATTTCAGCTCAAGTGACACATATTTTTGCGTTGGTTGATGCATAATAATCAAATCCGTCATAATTTTCCTTACAGCAACTAAACGTTGATGGTTGAACTCTCTTGGCATATATACCATTGATTAGTAAATTTCTCCTTCCACTAATAGTAGAGTAGTAGTTACACGTTGTGGTTGGGGGTAATGGCCCATCCTTGGGGATTGTTTTTACCATTTCCTTGAAAAAAGACTACTGAAAATGAAAGCTTTTACTTGTGCCAATGCCTAAAAACTAACTACTTTCAAACTTGTTTCCTCTTTTGGTTTTCATTGCATTCATTGAATTTGAATTCCTTTAATCTCTTTATAATATGCACTCAACTTCTCATACCAAACCCTCCTTAACTCTAGCAGTAGACCTATAGTGTGTGTTTTGGATTGGGGAAGGTAGTTAAGTTTTCTTTGACATGTATATATATTGTCAGATAACCAAGGAAGGAATTTAAAGGGCATGTGCTTCCACCAAACACCTCAACAAGGACATTTCACCGTCTCCTTGTGTATGACAGCAGTAAAGTTTGGCTGGGGATTAATCTAGTAACAGAAGTTTACTGAATTTGGGACGGAGGAGGGCACATGAAACAAAGACTTTTAGTTTCTCCTAAAACTCAAAACAAACTACCATCCAAATTGTAAATCATTGTCAAACTTTAATGAACAATGCCCATTACATAATGAACTGAAATTCTTACCACCAAAGTGAAAATTACCATCCAAATTTTAAATCATGGTCAAAGTTTACAGGACAATGACCATTACACATTGAACTGAATCTCTAAATCCATCTAAGCAAATGACTCACTCCCTCCTTCTATAACGGCGACTAGTCAATTTCTCCTTCCGCAAATTCTACTAATAGTTCATTTCTTGGAAGTTGTAATGGTGGGTGGCAATGGCCCATCTTTGGGGTGCCTTTCCCATTTCCTTAAAAATGAAAGCTTTCTTTCTTCTGCCATTTGTTTGTTCAAATGACTTGTATTCTACTTTCAAACTTGTTTCCTCTTTTGGTTTCTTTGAATTGCATTCATTGAATCTGAATTCTAGTCTAAACCCAACACATGCAACACTGACGCCTCTCACTCATTAATTATCCATCCCTTCATTATCCCCTAGAAATACAATGCATTCAACATCTCATACCAAACTCCACAACCTCCTTCATTATCATCATCTCTCTCCCTTTTGAATAATCACATTACAATTCTTACACAACTCCATCACCTTCATCATCATCAAACTTTTCAAATTGCTTTCGATCACAGAGTGGAGCAATTTCTTGGATATTTGCAGTAATTTTGCATTATTTCAGTTCAGTCACTTAGGTTGGCTGATTTTCATGCAGTAGTCTTTCACATCTCAACAACAACACTTCCTCGTCAATTTACCCGGCCAGTTTCCGGTTCTTGAAACCAAATTTTCCAAGATTTTATTGCTAGATCTGGAACTTATTAAGCTTCTCAAACATCCACTGTGTAAGAATCACTTATGCATTTCTCTTTTTTTCAAACAAATTATTTATGCATTTCTGCAGTGCTTGTTAAGTTCTTCATAATTATGTTTCGAGTCGCAATATGAAGTGCATCTATAATCCTGTCTGTCTGTCTTTTAGCTAGCTATAACAGCGAGTGTCTATAAAACAAGAGCTAGGTACCTGTCTCTCTTTTGTATCCAATATCACATTACACTAACTCCATCACCTTGATCATCATTAACTTTTCATCACCTTGCTTTCTGTTCAAAAATTTCGTTCAAGGATTCAAGCAACTTCTAGTATATTCATATACCTCAACCACATATCCTCGTCAATTTACCCGGCCAGTTTTCAGTTCCTGAAACCAAAATCATTTCTTCTTTAAAGTTGTATATTAGTCAAGAATTTGATGCAAGATCTGGAACTAAGCTTCTCAAAAATCCAACGTGTAAGAATTGTTTATGCAATTCGTTTTTGTTGTATACGGTTCATCCTTTAATTTGTTATATATTGGGTACCTTTATCTTTCAATTGCATGCATGTTGAGATCATGTTGATAGATCTAGTTTACGGAATTGTCAGCAGCCTTTTATCCTAAGCTTAATAATTTTTATAACTGTTCTAGATTGCAACAAAACCAACTCTGAGGTTGAAATGCTGCGTGATTTAGCACCAGATCAGCAGGGGACAAGAACGGGAGAATTAAGAAAACCAAGTTCAGATGTTCCCGGATTAATTGAAGTAATTTTTTCAGAAGTTGTCGGACCGGAAAACACAGAGATATTGCGTTTGGGGTGATGGTGATTACAATCAATGTGGTGCTATGGTCCTACATTTTTCATGAAAGGATCGGAGTGTAGTAATTGGTAAAAGATAATGTAGCTGGACTTAATGTTGTATTCATGTCCCTCAAGTTAGTAACAAAATCCCAATTTTGTATATTCTTTGATTTATTTTTGTATACCCATTCTTTTAAATCAGACTCAGAGAGATGCTTGTTGTTCCCGAAGTTTGTGAAGCATGGCTGTTTTGGTTTTCAGGATTAAAATCATTTTAAAAAATGTTAGTGAGTGAGTCAGTTTCTTTCGGCCTCATAAAAAAAAAAAAAGGTAACATAGTGTTGGGGAAGGTAGGTTTTTAGATAACCAAGGAATTTCAAGGGTATGCTATGCATGTGCTGCCACCAAACACTATGAAACAATAAGAAAAAAGCAAACTGATTCTTCTATGAAACGTCATTGATGGTGATTATCCCCCACCACTAACCTAACTATTTGTGTACTAAAATAAAGAGATGCATAAGATTAGTGCATGGGTACCTGGATTTGTGTGGCTCGATGTATTTTCATTTTTAACTCAATGGTGGTTGAGTTTGATGAGATGACACCGGTTTTTCATTCTCATCTATCAAGCAAGTAAATGGTTTGAAATTTCATGTCGTTAAGATGCTTAGAGGACTACTATGTGAGATAGCCATGTGATGATTAGATTCCATTAGCCAAAAACTTATCCATTCAAGAATCAAAATGGTATCAAAAAATTCAATTTCCTACCACCAAAGTTTGTCAAGTGTTAATTACCATCCAAATTTTAAATTATTGTACGTCAAACTTTACAGGACAATGCCCATTACGCATTGAACTGAAATTCTAATCTATCTAACCAAATGACTCACTCCCTCCTCCTATACCACTAATTAGTCAATTTCTCCACATTCTACTAATACTAATGGCTTTTTTCTTGGAATTTTTCTACTAGTGGACGGAAATGGCCCATCCTTGGTTGTTTTACCATTTTCTTGAAAATGAAAGCTTTCTTTCTTCTGCCATTTGTTTGTTCAAATGACTCGTATATATTCTACTCAAAAATTAACTTGTTACCTCTTTTGGTTTCTTTCAATTGCATTCATTGAATTTGTAGGAGTGGAATATCGCACATAACGATAAGAATGTGAAGTGAAGATGACCTAACATAAGCGAGGATCATCGCACATAACAAGATTGAGATGACGCATTGGATGATGTCAGTAAGGTCACAAATAAAGTGTGATGATTTATGCGAAGTATAAGTTGTGCGAGAATGAGTGAATATACATGAGCGAATGTAATGCACAGTGATTCCGAAAATAGTGGATCTCTTAGCTGTCATCCACTATGAGGAATCATATATAAAGAAAAGAGGTCAACACATGTTGGAGAGATTCTTTAGTAAGGGTTAGACAAGAAACTAGGAGATGGAAAGTTCGTTTGGAGAGCAAGTAAAGTCATTGTAATACTTGTAATCTATTTTAACTCTTGATTTTAATAAGAATATTCCATTATGATTTCTTAGAATCTTGTTTAATTCATTGGGATGTGGTTGTAGGATTTTCTGCAACTACATTTCTAGCGCCAGAAATAGCTTAGGGTGATAAATCCTGGTAGAAAATTCATAAAATCTTGGAGAATTTAAGATCTGAAAATTAAAGATGGTGAGACTTGGATCTATTGTTGAACAAGGAATAACAGCAAGAAGGAGTAATAAAATTGAAGAAAGAAGGAGAATTACAAATATTGACGAACAAGAGGGAAGAATAAGAGAAAATCAAGGAAATGAAATTCCAATTGAACCTCAACGTGAACAAGAGCGGTACGATGATATTGATAGAGTGCGTGTTCATACTTGGTAAACACATTCAACTGAATAGGAAACACAAAGAACTGGGAATGCAGGAAGAAATTATGGGAATGATGAGAACATGACAATCGCAGAATTTAGACAAAGATTGATTGCAGAACGACAAAGAGAGGATGAAGAGCATGCGAATTTGATACGTCGGAATGATGGTTTAAGAGAGGAGAATCTTAGATTGATAGAACAAAGATCAAGAAGTACAACACGGTCAAGGTCAAGATCAAGCATGAGTTCATCAAGACAAAGTCGATCTAATCAAGGGGACTTTAGGCGAAGAAATCGTATGGAAATCATTGAAGAAAACCTTCAAGTAGATGAAAATTTACAAGACCGACATGAGGGAAGAAATGTAGATCAATATCAGGGAACTAACCGGTATGAACATAGATGTGAGCTTCTTCGTCGCACACATGATAATTTTGAAATAAAAAAAGAGGATCCAAGGATAGGACAGATGATATTAGTGAAAGAGAAATGTTGAGAGAAATAGATAGACAAAGAATGGAATAATTTGAAGAGAGATAATTGGAAGAAACATTGCTTCAAAATGATAATCGAGCAAGGCAGCGCTACCGCTATCGCATGGATGATACAGATCATGGCAGGATCATACCACAAGAAATAATAAGGACAAGGAATCAACATGATCGCACAGATGAAGAGGAAAGATATGATACATCACATACTGATGCGAACATTGAAAGGCGTAGGAAAAGAAGGGAATAGGCTGAAGAATATGATATACAAGAGGCAGTACGTTAGAATTATCATGAGAATAGATTGAGGAAATCCAAATTAAAAATACATGTACCAGATGATCTAGAATAATCTTTAAGTGCATAACTTCTTAAATAAATGACGGAGTTAATGGAAATGATGATTGTGTGAAGAAATGGTGGAAGGAAACAATTAGAAGAAGAAGTGGAGGAAGCTGGGAAAACTCCATTTACAAGGCGAATTCAAATAGAAGTAATACCACCGAATTTCAATTTACCAGTGCTCACTAGTATATTCAATTGAAGTGCATGTGCAATACAACATGTGAAATCTTACACTCGATCATTAATTATTGCAGTCGAAAAATAATGATGTAATAATGTGTAAATATTTTGCTGCGAGTTTGGCAGGAGAAGCTTTGAAATGGTTTTAAGGGATACCAATAGAGACCATTGACTCGTTTCACCAATTACAGAACGTCTTTTTAGGATAATATATCAGCAATAAAATGTCAAGACCAAGAATTGAGACATTATTTGGACTTCGCAAGAGAGTAAATGAAAGCTTTCATCATCTAACAACGCTCTAGAGAACCATGTGTAGTGAAATGGAAATACGAGTAGATGAACGATACCTTATTCTGGCATTTATCAATGCTCTTTTCCCTGCAGATTTATTATACACACAAATCTTCATAATAAAGGATACAATAACAATGACGGAGTTGCGCGAGTTTCAAGAGTACATAGAACTTGAAGAAAATCAAAGGGATGTGGAGTCTTATACAATGGGGGTACCACATACAAAAGGTGTAAATGCCAGTTTACTACCAAGAATGACAAATGTTGTTGCGAGTACTTTGCAGGGAAATAAAGGAAGGAACAATGCAGAGATGGAGCAAAAGCTAGTAGCAATGGGTAGTGCGGATCAAGAAGAATTTGAAAAGGAATTTATAGAAAAGAAGTTTCGAAGTCGCGAAAGTAATGATAAAATTCAAAGAATGGACAATTTATATGGAGGTTCGGGAGGACAACAGTCAAACTATAATAAGAAAACTGGAAGAATAGTTTAGGAACAGATAAGCTTACCAAAGTTGAATACTATAGTAGATAAAGTATGGGAAGTTGTCATTCTAATGGAAGAAATCTCTGAATCACACAATGTAGGAGATGACCACCACCAAGGAGGAGGCCGTAAAGAATTTTGTGTTTATCATTTCTTTCATGGTCATACAACAAGTAATTACAGAAATGTGAAAAAAATCATATTGTGAATGATTGAACAAGGAAAGTTGGACCATTTCCTAGCACAACAACCAAATAATTTACCACTACCACCACCACCAGGAGGAAAGGCACATGGAGCGGAAACAGGAAAGAAAACATATGTAACTGAAGTAGGTGTGAAAGCAAAGAACATATATTGTAATTCAATTATACGTTTCTTCAAGAATATACAAGATTTCCATGATAATATTTTAAGTCATGTGTATGCGAGGGATGTCGATGGAAAAGAAAATTTAAACCTTGCGAAAGTTTCACCATTAAAATACTGGAAAAAAAAAGTTAACTCATTCAGTACGGAAGAAACACCAGGTGGAGGGGAATCGCACGAATGTCCATTAGTAGTGAAACTAGGGATTAATCCAGAACCGAAAGTAGAGGATGATTAAGAAGATGAAGCGAACACTTTTGCAATAAATAGAATTCTCATAGATCCGGGAAGTTCTATGGATATTCTCTTTTATCCTACTGTTGATGGTGGATTTTAGTTTAGCATTAAAATCCTAAAACACTAAACCCTAGCAGACAGTGACGTCACCATATTTAAAGTAACAAGCATTTACTAGGCATATTTACTAAAAAGCTTTTAATGTGTCTCTAATAATTACCGGGGTATATTTTTCAAATTAGGGTTACGACAAACCAAACCCTAATTTCCCTCGTGTGCTAATGGAAAATCATGACATCCACACTTAGCCCAAGATAGTCGCGCCATGCCAATCGCACCCTGTCATGGCCCTAGCTACGCTAACCACACCTCGTGTGCCGATGGAAAATCATGCCATCCACACCTATCCCAAGCTAGCCGCGCCATGCCAATCGCACGCATGCCAATCGCACCCTAACATGGCCCTATCTACGCTAACCACACCTTGTGTGCCAATGGCAAATTATGCCAGCCCAAGCTAGCCGCACCATGCCAATCGCACCATGTCATGGCCCTAGCAGCCTAGCTACGATAGCCACACCTCGTGTGCCAATAGAAAATCATGTCATCCACACCTAGACCAAGCTAGCCGCGCCATCCCAATCGTACCCTTCCATGGCCCTAGATACGCTAACCACACCTAGTGTGCCAATGGAAAATAATGCCAGCCACACTTAGCCCAAGATAGCCGCGACATGCCAGTCGCACCCTTCCATGGACCTAGTTACGCTAACCGCGCCTCGTGTGCCAATGGAAAATCATGTCAGCCATACCTAGACCAAGCTAGCCGCGCCATGCCAATTGCAATATTCCATGTCCCTAGCTATACTATATGTGCCACCCTTATGGCCTTCTCCTCACGGATATTAAAGTGAAGTCATGCAACAATCAACGGTTGCCCTTCAATTTCAGGAGTAAATTGTGTCCGCCTAAGGTCCCCTCATGACCTTTGGACCAAATCCCTAGCTTTTCCACGCACCTAGAGAAAGCTTGCCACGCCGGACGCGCCATACCAAACATGTCTCGCCATGGCCCCTCATGTTGCGCCACCATGCTTGCCTTCCCCTTGCGGCTACCAAAGTGAAGGCATGCAACAATCAACGGTTTCCCTTCAATCCCGGGAGCAAATCTTGGTCGTCTAAGGTCCCCTCACGACCTTTGGCTCAAAACCCTATTTTGGTCACGTGCCTAGACCAAGATAGTCATGCCACGCTCCCATGTCTATTCCTTGACCCCACATTCCAAGACCGCACCTAGCTCCCATGGATACTCCTTGTCCCCACATGCCAATATTGCACCTAGCGCCCATGGCTACCCCTTGGTACCACATGCCAAGCCAAACCAAACCTATCCAAGCTAGCTTCGCCATGCAAAATGCACTTTGCCTTGGCCCTAGCCATGATAGTCACGTCATGCTAAGCCAAGCGCCCTCGCCTTGGCCCTAGCCATGCCATATGCCCATGGAAAACCCTTGGCCCCGCATGCCAAGCCAAACCAAACCTATCCAAGCTAGCCGCGCCATGCCAAACGCACTTTTCCTTAGCCCTAGCCATGCTAGTCACGTCATGCCAAGCCAAGATCCCTTGCCTTAGCCCTTGCCTTAGCCCTAGCCATGCCTTACGCTAATGGCAGACCATTGTCCCAATGCGCCAAGTCTAAACAACACCCTGGATGTGCCTTCCCTACGCGGCCACCAAAACGAAGGCATGCGGCCATCAATGGCCACCCTAAAAACCAAGGATCAAATCCTGTCCATCTAAAGTCACCTCATGACTTTTTGGCCCGAAATCCTAAGTTTGGACACGCATGCCAACTGCATGCCAACCTAGTCGCGCCACCATAATGGCCCTCACTACCAAAATGAAGGTGCGCAATGCACCAACGGTTGCTCCTCCTCTCAAGATGCAACATCTCGACCGCCGAAGGTCACCAGGATAGAAAATTCCCAGAGCTCGACTTGCCAAGCCACTACAATGTATTGGTTTGGTGGTCTACGCTAAAGTCAGGAAGTGTCATAAGGGTGAGGCACATTGTAAGTATAGGAGTTATTGATGAGTGACAAATACTGCATATATTCATACACCTTTTCATTGGCACTTAACTCATCTTTCGCGCTTCAAAGTCATATATTATCCCAAATTCTGCATTTTTACCATTTTCAAGAATAAATATTTGTATTAATTAATTTTGTGTTTTTAAGTACTAAATAAAGCTTGGAAGAATTGAGAAGACAAAAGAGAAGAAATTTGGATTGCAACCCGCTTCCAACCTGTTTACAAATTCATGGGATTAAACAACCCAATCCAAAACCCAAGACCCAAATCCATTTCCACCTCACCCCCATTGGATTCTTTCCAAAACATCCACCTCACCCCCATTAGATTCTTTCAAAACATCCACCTCACCCCCATTGGATTCTTTCCAAAACATCCACCTCACCCCCATTCTCTCACTCAATCACTCCCAATTTGTTTCCCACAACCAAATATATTCCATCAATTAAGAAAACATGTTTTGTTGAGTGGATGAGTGCCAAAATTCCCTCAAAGTGCTTGAGGGAATTTTGTGTATAAATAGAGAGGGTTGTTGTGTTGAAAAACCATCCAAGAATAGCTTATTCATTTTAGTTTATCAAATTTAAGTTTTGTTGTAATGTTCTTCATGTTCTAGTTTCATTTACTAGGGTTTAGATGAAGCCCTAATCTCATTGGTATGTATTCATATCTTGTATCTTGTTCTTGAAAGTTTAGAATTGTTTAAAGATATAATTTAATCCAAGTTTGTCAACATCTTGCTCTCAAAATGTATGCCATGTATCCATTGTAGTTAGAATATATCTATGTTGATTATGCTACAACTCATGCTTAACCAAATATTGATCTTTAGATTAGTTGTGCTTAATTAGACAATTAATGCTTTGAGAAATACTTTAGTTGTGATTAAATTATCCATTAGAGAAACACCTTAGTTATACGTCTTGAATCTATTATAAGGACAAGAATAATATTACAAGTTGAATAGGTTATTGGTGGATTTGAATACCCTCCATATTATCATTGTTTACATATATTGCTATTTGCATCTTTTACTTTTATTATTTCACTTGAAAATCATATCGTCAGATCGCCAAACCCCTTTTGGTTACTCTCTGATGTTTATCAACTTCTACACTCTCCAAGTCTCTGTTTGACCTGTGCTTGCCCTGTGTTGCTTGTCGACACTGTGCACCATAAGTCTCCTGAAGTTTTACTGTCATACTAATGTCGGTTACTGTAGCATATTCAAGATCACAAAAACAAAGGCACGCCAAGAACAGTTGTACTTCAACAGTATAGGAGTTATGTGCAGTGTCAAACAACAAAACGCAGTATCGTTTACAACAACACGAGCCTTATATCGTTTACTGCAGAATAATTGTGCCTACAAGGTTGTAGTGGAAGTCAAGGCGGAGCGAAAAAAAAAAAAAAAAAGAGTGTATTTTATTTATTTATTTTTTAGATTGTATTAGGATTTCTCTATTATTGTAATTTTCTATTTCTTTTGCTTTTTTTTTTTGGACTTGGACATTCTTTTATTATTATTTTTAAACCCTACGGAAGGGTAGTATTAAATATCAACTATTTGCGAGAGAAGGACGGTGATTACAATATCACCTCGGCCCCTGTTCGTTCATGACATAGGAGTCGTGGCCCGAGTCGACAACAACGGTTCATCCCACCAGGAACAAGGAGGTAAGCTTCTTGCCGAAACACTCGTGAATCCCGTTAGTGAGTTATGTATTCCTTCATTTGCATATATGTTGAGGATTTGAATACGGCTGTTTTAATTTCCTAGTAAAGGGCAAGGACTGGCCATACAAGATAAGGGATTCGGATTTCATCACCGTTCTCTTCTTTCCCGCCTTAGGAAAACGATACATACGCGAACCTAAGCTTTAAAATTTGAAGTAGAACAAGACCTATAAGGTAACGAGCTTAGTAGGACAGTTATTCGGAAAATATTGGTTACTCTTTAAGTATACTTCAAAGTTCATGATAGTTTACGAAAATTGAATGCGTGACTGCTCTCCGCCTTAGAATGCGGTGAGGCCTTGGGTATCAAAGCTCCAGCAGCTTCCCTTGCCTCTGTTCAATTTACTTAAACTCGGATTGACTCCAGAGGAGTTTTCTCAGATTGTAACGAATTCCATTTCGAAGGAATAGAAGCTGGTCTAGAAAACAATCTAAGTGGAGCCATCATGCTTTTTGTTTACTAGAAATCAGTAAGTTTACTGTGGTGGAGTCAGCCTTGTTTGTGATTGAATAGAACTTCCCTTCCTTGTTTGTGGTATTCTATTTTTTTTATTTTTATTTTCTCCATTAATTTCATTATTAAAAAAAAAATGGTCTCTATACCTCCCAATCTCTGCAACAAGCCTAGTGCTAGTTAGAGATCATGTCGGGATTTTGGTGCACTGGACACCTTGCACATGTGCATGCTTCATATTTTGAGAACCCCATAGATCATGGTATTAATAACTTTAGGTAAAATTATGGACCTTTTCAAGGTCCTTGTAGACACAATATATAGACCCTAGTTGTTATCCACATATGTATCACTCACATCCAGGGGATGCGGAGCACATACTCCCCCAGAGGCCAATCTGTGATGGAAAATCTCAAATTGATGGAACAAAATAATGCTAGATCTGAATTGCAAGCATTGCATGATCATCCATATAGCAACATCCATGAATTTTCCTTCAATAGTGAATCTCATGCATCACCATGTACTTGAATATTCATATGAAAATGAGATACCTACTATTGATGACTCTCCTTTCATTGAACAACATAATGAAATTTTAGAATTTGATCAAAACCTTATGCAATATCAAAAGTTAACTGACCAAAGGTTTGAGTTTAGAACTCAAAATGAGTCAAATCCTTGATGCACTAAATGAGGAGAGGAAAGAAGTTCATGATGAGATGTTTGTTATCCCTACCTAATTAAATGTCGAGAATTGTATGTCAAGTCCTACTCATGTAACTAATATTGAATATGAGCCTCACAAAGTTTTTAATAGGGATGAGTATGCATACTACTCTGATGATGATGATGATGATGTTATGTTAGAAGAACATGTTTTTACTGAAAATATTGTCGAACCTTTGGGTTCAGAGACATTAGGCTTCTAGCCTCGACCTTAATGAATGATGTTTCTTCTAATGTTCCATATACATGTGATGTGGTTACTAATCTTGAGCATGTGCAGTTATCCCGTGAAAGAGAGCATGCTACACAACTTGTTTGTGACTTAGAAAATGTTGAATCTTCGCAGACACCAATGAAACTATGCATGGAAATAACTTTAATGTGTCATCACAATGTGAAGTTTCTTGTGATATTCCTATGCATGAAACTGAAGTTCTAGGGGATGATTGTGAACTGGGGCTTATTGATTTGTTTTATGAGCATGAGCATGATGTTGTACTTGTGTCTGACATAGGTAATTTTGAATCTCCGTCGACACTAATGATCTTATGCATCAAAATATAATTGACGTGTCGATTCTCTACCTAGGTCACAACATTGTGATGTCTCTTTGGATTTGTATATGCATGAGAATAAAACTTTGGATGATGATGATTATGAACTAGGTCTTGATGAATTGTTCTATGAATGTGAGCATACTGTCACACTTGTAGATGACTTAGGAGATGTAAATGTAACTAATGATAAGGGTACTCTTGATCTCATCCATATGAGCAACTTAGACATACCTACTCTCCTGCTTAAGTCACCAACTGATGGTCTTGCACTGGACCTAAAAATTGTTCCTTTTAAGTGTCTTTGAATCAATGTTGTTGACAATTCCAAACCTAGGGTTAGAGTTATATGCATCTCAAATTCTTTTGTACTTTTTGTCCACTAAATATCCTGTTATTGAGAAGTCATATCTGGAATACCCTCATGTTTTTCTCATCCTGACAAAATCCACTTTGAACTAGATCTTGTGCATGATGAACCCACAGAAATTGTTAGATTTTGTGCATTTGGGGGTAATGTTTTCACACTTGCAGTCTTACTTGCATTGTTGTGTTATAATTGTGTAAGGTCATGTTGTTTTCACACCGTCTTTTGGGTTGATCCTCAACTTTTTAGATTGTTGGTGTATGGTGAATTTTTATTGTATATAATCCAGAATTAATTTTTGAATCTTCTTCATATATATGTGTGCTAACCAAACTTTTGTCTTGCTCTCATATTGTTTGCTCTCAAAGCATTCATTCAATTATGGTTATTACATCGGGTAATCTCTTTCCTTTAAATCTTCTCTACCTTGTTCTCTTGATATGTGTTCTTATCCTTTTGAAAATTGAGGACAATGTTAGATTTAGGTTTGGGGGTGTGTTTTGCATATAGAGTTTTTAGTCTTTTATTAAAAAAATCAAATTAGTCTTTTATTAAAAATAAAAAATAAATCAAAAATAAAAAATAAAAAAATTTCGACATCATGTTTTTTTTCAGTCTTTTGCATTTTTTTATGACTCTTTTGGGATCCTTTGAGTCTTTTGCATTTTTTTTCTTTTTTCTATGTCAGCTGGTATCTTTTTGGTTTTTTTGTAGTGTTTTGCATATAGATTTTTTAGTCTTTTATTAAAAAATAAATAAATCAAAAATCAAATTTTTTTTATGATGACCAAATGTGGTAGCGGGTCTTGTGTTTGGTATCGATGATCGGCGTGGTAGCGGGTCACTAAAAAAAATAATGATGATCAGCTGTGTAGCGGGTCACTAAAAAAAATGATGATCTTAAAAAAAATGGTTACAAATTATCAAGGTTCTAAAATTCGGTTCAGTCTACGTCAAGACAAAGACATTTCTAATGATGAGAAGGGTTTGTGGGTACTTCTTTGGTAGGCCCTCACGAGACTACAACTCATCCACTAGGACACCTAGGGGTTTAGTTAGTAGGCATTCTAGAGACCGAGGCGATTAGTGGTATAGTTAGGATTTACGAAACAAGTAAAATTCAGTTTGGGGGTATTTGATGAGTGCCAAATATTGGACATAAACCTTTACAAATTCATGGATTAAACAACCCATGATCCAAAACCCAAGACCCAAATCCATTTCCACCTCACCCCCATTGGATTCTTTCCAAAACATCCACCTCACCCCCATTAGATTCTTTCCAAAACATCCACCTCACCCCCATTGGATTCTTTCCAAAACATCCACCTCACCCCCATTCTCTCACTCAATCACTCCCAATTTGTTTCCCACAACCAAATATATTCCATCAATTAAGAAAACATGTTTTGTTGAGTGGATGAGTGCCAAAATTCGGATCCAAGTGCTTGAGGGAATTTTGTGTATAAATTTAAGTTTTGTTGTAATGTTCTTCATGTTCTAGTTTCATTTACTAGGGTTTAGATGAAGCCCTAATCTCATTGGTATGTATTCATATCTTGTATCTTGTTCTTGAAAGTTTAGAATTGTTTAAAGATATAATTTAATCCAAGTTTGTCAACATCTTGCTCTCACAATGTATGCATGTATCCATTGTAGTTAGAATATCTCTATGTTGATTATGCAATTCCATATTAAATTATCCATTGGAGAAAACACCTTAGTTATACGTCTACTATAAGGACAAGAATAATATTACAAGTTGAATGGTATCATAGGTTATTGGTGGATTTGAATTTCATTGTTTACATATCTTGCTATTTGCATCTTTTACTTTTATTATTTCAGTCACTGAAAACCATATCGTCGTATCGAAAATCACATTTCATTATGTGCTTGCCCTGTTGCTTGTCATTAACATAAATCCGTGAGTTAACAACATTATGGAACATCAATTCCATAACGTTAGCAGTTTCATGAAAATCAATTTCATGCATTAACCACTTTATGGAACATCAAGTCCATGCACACGGTTACCATTTACTCCCCACTCCTTAATGAGACCAGAGTACGTTTCTACTACGACTTGTATAAATTGGTCTTACATATTTCCATTTGGACAATAAGTTCATTCGGACAAGACAATACTCATAAATACTTACTTGCTAGCTCCCCTCGTGAGCTCTCTTACTTTTCTGATAACAAGTCATAGAAACCCAACTGCCCTTCCAGAATCAACTATTCTGGTCTCACCACTCTCCTTGCTTCCCTCCCAAAAACTAACCCATTATCCTCCTCTTTGTGACCGAAACAAGTCTGGAACGACCATTTCTTGGTTTAGGACGGACTTGTACATATTGATATCTAGAATCTAAAGTACTCCCTTGTAGTACATTGTTTATGGTTTAAATAGATTCTCACCTTTCACACCCACAATTACCAAAATCGGTAGAAGCTATTTTCACCCATAAACACCTACATACAAAGTTATGGACGGAAGAGATGATGAATTAATTCCTTCAACATATAAAATCTATGGATTCAATAGAACGGAGAACAAGCCAAAAAGGAGAGGTAACAATGAGGATTCTTCTTCAGAATTTACCAACGAAAATCGTATTATGTGTCGTGGATGTGGAATCACCATATAATGCTTTAATTGGAAGACCGTGGTTACATAATATTTTGGGTGTGGCATCCATATTTCACCAATGCATAAAATTTCCTTTACCAAGGTATTGGTATAATAAGAGGAGATACAGTTGAAAGTAGAAACTGTCAGGAAATTGATATTGATAAGTGCGAAGAAAGGGAAGGTAAACGAAGACATTGGAAGAGGAATGTTATAGATAGTCAAAGAGATGAGAGATTAATGTTGGATGAGGTGTATAAGGTTGACAACATGGATAAGAAGAATACTGAGGTAAAATCTTCTACGAATGATAGTACTAAGAGAGCCAGAAATGTCAATTCTACAGAAGGGGGAGGAATGCAGAGGCAGAAGTTGTGTACCCGAGATAAAAGTGAAGAGTGTAGTGGTTCTCGTATAGAGGAGAATGAAGAAATCATGAAAGACAATATTATAAAAATCATTTGCGAACTTAAGGAGATACAAAAGATGAAATGGGTGAGGGAGTAGTATGGAGGAGAATGAGTAGTACTTGTGAAGAAGAAATACTATTGGATTAAAAGATTCAATCTTTTTCCACATAAAATTTTCTTCATATAGAAGACATTAATAAGAAAACCATGTAGTAGAGTTCCGTAAACTCAAAGATTGAAAGCGAAATGAAACATTCAAATTTCACATGGTAATACTATATCAAGAGAAGAATATTGCATCATTTATAATAAGACCTTAACAAAGGCATCAGAAATGAAAATTTAAATCAGATAGACTAGGAATCCGAATGTGGTGTGAAACCTAGTTCGCATAAGTGCAAGAGGAAAAATAGTAAGACCTATCGCACGTTATATTAGGAGAAACCTATAAATCATGACTCAAGGGAAAGCTATACCGACCCTGGAACTTGAGTCACGGAGATTTGGGGTGAGAAAAAAAGAAAATGCCCATCCGGGAGAAGAAAAACTTGAATTTTCTCTTGACTCTCATAAAGACGACGTTTAAAGTTATTAAATGAAATTAATACGGATCTATGACTTCTTCTAAGAGCAATATATCTTGGTCTTAACTCTTCCAAAATCTGATTTTCATACCTTTGGTCAGGGTAATTATTTAAAGAGGAATTAAGATGTTCTAAAAGGATTTCATCGTTAGGGAGATTGGAAGCTTCATCTAAAAGGTTATAAAGGTTTGTGAATATAACAACATAAGAAATGCGAACTATCGCATAAAAGAAGAAGAACGAGGAGGGTAAAGAGACTACATACCGATGAGTTCATCATTTCTTTCTCGGTTTTTGCGAATCAATCCATAATTGATCGAATTTTCATCTTTAAGCTTGGCATTTTCTTGCTCAAGCTTAAATATTCTCCTTTGGTAATCTGAGGAGATTACATAAGATAAACAAGCTCCCGGTGAAAATGAAGTATTACGATTAGGAATAAAATAAAAGACAAAAGATAAAGTTGAAAATATTACCAAAGATCCAATTGTGAATTGGAGGTTTGGATTTATCTCAGAGGAAGCTCCACAAAAAGATGAATCATCCAAAGTAGGAGCATCGTAGATCTTAGAAACCATTCCAAAAGCACGATCCAATCCTTCATTGTCAACACAAGTCAAAAGATCTCCAACAAAAATATTGGATAACACTTTCATATTAGAATCGATTGATGAATCTTCAGGAGCAAGAATGTCATCCTCACTAGACTCCGAGCATGAAGAAGAATTGTATCTTTTACGCTTCTTGGAGAGTTCATCCATCGAATAAGCCTATTTGGACGAAATTTTAGATGTAAGCTTCTTACCTTTACCCGAAGTCTTAGCACCCAAAGATTTTACCTACGCGAATAATACAGATAAGAAACAGAGGCAACAATATTGTTAAAATTAAAAGAATGCTTCTTACTTTCTTATTCTGTGAAGGTGACATATTGTGCAAAGTGTTGTTTCTCTTAGCAGCCTGAGAGAATGGAATAAGAAAATAAAAATTTGGGAAGGAATTTATGCGAAATTTAAAAACACATGTGCAAAGTTCCCATACCACCTTCTTCGTCTCAGCTTCAGACAGTGCAAATTTCCAGGGTTGATAAGAAGAAAGTTTTTTAGGAAGAGGAATATCAGAGCCATCTCCAGTTTTGCCAGAGATGTAAGGACCTTCTAAAATAACATGGAAGTTAAGCCAGCTTGAGTCATTAGACCTGCGAGCACTGTTATTGGATTTTTCGTTCCAGTCAACATCTCGCACGATATTTTTATCTTCAAAAATACCATTTTTTTCTTCTTAAGCGAAAGGCCCATTTTGTTTGTTTACTTTTCATAATCCCAACGCAGTAGTTGTTGAAAACTCTATCAAGGGTGTATTCGGTAGAATTAATGAATTTATCACGATGCAGTTCATTTCGCACATCATAAGGGTAAGAGGTCTCTAATCCAGCTACGCGACAAGAATATTCTAATGTTATTCTAATTGCATCACCACTTAATTGGAAAACTCCCCATGCAAATCTATCATCAGCAAGAATTTCATAGAACAAGGGAATTTCTATATAGAGAAATTGGAAGATTTTGAAGCTGGCCCAATGAAACAATGATTCTTTGATCGTTCCATCATTCAGAATTGATCAAATCTAGGTTGAATTTAGACGAATTGGAAGATGATGAAGGTAGAGAAAGCGAGTAACCTCTCAAATAATGTTTGTTTTTTAACCTGTTGAATTCTGTCTCCATCTTTTTACCAGCAGGATCCATTGAAGAATGGGAATGAAGATGAGTGAAAGAAGTTGATTACTTGGTAATAATCAAGATCAGTAGTAGAGAAGATAAAAGAAGAAGGTACAAAGAAGAAAATAGGAAGACGAAAGAAGATATATAAGAAAAAGATAAGAAGCTAAGTCCCATTTTTAGAGATCTGGTTTCATTAATGCGAAGAATGAACGGATAAGAACATGCGTTTAAAGGACTTGTTAGATAATAATTTGTTAAAAATACACATGTAATTAAGGAAAACTGGAATTCCGGAGAAATGTCGGCAAGATAGAATACGAAAAGATACATATGCGCGATATTATAGGATGAAAATTTCTCATATCGAAATGAGATGAGGCAAAATGTAGGAGCGGAATATTGCACATAACGATAAGAATGCGATGTGAAAATGACCTAACGTAAGCGAGGATCATCGCACATAACAAGATTGAGATGACGCATTGGATGATGTCAGTAAAGTCACGAGTAAAGTGTGATGATTTATGCGAAGTATAAGTTGTGCGAGAATGAGTGAATGTACATGATCCATTGCCACTCACTTCCAGGAAAGAAACCATTAGTAGGATGAGGGAGTGAGTCATTTGTTTCATATGCCCTCCTTCCTTCCTAATTCAAAAAACTTGCACAACTGCATTAATCCCCCACAACCAAATTTTACTACTCAAGGAGATGGTGAAATGTCCTTGTTGAGGTGTTTGGTGTAAGCTAGCACATGCCCTTGAAATCCCTTCCTTGGTTATCTGACAAACAATATACATGTCAAAGAAAACCCACCTCTCCCAATCCAAAACACACACTATAGACAAGTAATTACAGCTAGCTAGCAGATGACAATGGAGGTAGCTACTGCTAGAGTAAGGCAGGAAGGTTTGGTATCAGAAGTTGAATGCATATTATTAAGAGATTAAAGGAATTCAAATTATGCAATTAAAATCAAAAGAGGAAATAAGTTTAGAAGTAGAATACTGTTAGTTTTTAGGCAGAAGAAATAAAGCTTTCATTTTCAGTAGTCTTTTTTAAGGAAATGGTAAAAACACTCCCCAAGGATGGGCCATTACCCCCCACCACAGCACTATTAGTGGAAGGAGAAATTTACTAATCAATGGTATAAATGCCAAGCTTTCATTTGCATTTATACCATTCAATGTGAAATGCTCAAGGAGATGGTGAAATGTCGTTGTTGAGTTGTTTGGTGGCTTGCATTCATCGAATTTGAATTCTAAAACCTAACACATGCATCACTAACTCTTGTTTTTTACCATTCCTAATATTGCATCCAACATCTCACATGTACCAAACTCTCCTTTTCATTATCATCTTCTAGTTCTAGCTAGCTGTAACAACAATTGTCTATAAAACAAGACCCTGTCTCTCTCCCTTTTGTATCCAATAATTTAACATTACAGTTCTTATACCAACTCCATCACCTTCATCATCATCAACCTTTTACCTTGCTTTCTGTTCAAAATTTCCGATCAAGGATTGAAGCAACTTCTTGTATATTCATATCTCAACAACATTTACTCAAGTCAATTTACCCGGCCAGTTTCCGGTTCCTGAAACAAAAATCATTTCTTCTTTTTAAAGTATATCAGTCAAGATTTTGTTGCAAGATCTGGAACTATAAGCTTCTCTCCAAAAATCCAACGTGTAAGAATTATTTATGCAATTCGTTATTGTTATATACGGTTCATCCTTTATCTTGCAACTGCCATGATGTTTACTGAAATATGCATGTTGAGATAATGTTGATAGATAGATCTAGTGTGTGGAGTTGTCCGCAGCCTTTTATGCTTTAATAATTTTTCTAAACTATATATAAATTCTATTTTCTTGTTTGTGCATCTATGATCTAGACTTGGGATTGCAGCAAAACCGATTCTGAGGGTGAAATGCTGGGTTATTTAACACCAGATCAGCTGGGGACAAGAGCAGCTAAATTAAGAACACCAAGCTCAGATGTTTCAGGATTAATTGGAGTAATTTTGTCAGAAGTTGTCACTGATAATTATTGGTATGAGCGAACTTTGGAAAACAGAGCTACACCAATAGAAGGATATTATGATGTCTGGTCCGGTGCTGTTGTCCTATTATGTCTGCAAAGGAGGTCGAATCAAAGAGCTTAAAGCAGAATCTTGGTTTGAAACTGACCTGAGCGCATAGCAGATAACCAATTCTATGGAAGTCTGAATACCAGCAAGAAGAGAATACATCTAACATCATATGAAAATCAAGGCAATACAGTTCCAACAAAAAGAAGAGAATACATCTAACAAAAAGCATTTTACAAAAAAGATAATGGCTTCGCCCAGGTTTGAACTGGAGACCTTCAGTGTGTTAGACTGACGTGATAACCAACTACACCACGAAACCTTTGCTGTTTCAGCTATTTGATCTTGTCATGGAATGTTTTCTCACTGACACAACATACAAAATTAAAATTATTATTTATAATATCACAAATTCATTTATTAAAATTAATCAATTTTAATTCAAACCACACCACCCTTGGTTGGAAGCCGAGCAACAAGCTGAGCTCCCACCCCTTTTTGAATAAAAACACCCAACCTATGAAAAATAAAGCTCCCCAAACCACTACCAGCGTCATTACTAACCAAACAATTCTTTAGACGCTTGAAAAAAGAAATAAAATCATCGCTAAGCTCTCCTAAAGTGGTAAAAGCTAAGACACTCAAACCGTAGCCACGAGCAGCACACTCAGATAAATATTTAGTGTGTTTACGCGAGACTGCTCTCGAAATAGCTTGCCCTGGAGTAAAAGCACGAGCTCCATCACCAGCGAAGGGAGAGACTCCTGTGACATCCATACACACATCTTGCCCATTTTCCCATTTGAGAACAAGGATATCAGTGATGGTCGTAGATCCTTGTTATCATCGCTTATAATACCAGTTCGCTTCCTTTTGTGCGGGATACAAGCTTTGTAGAGGATATCGATAGCTAAATCACGAATTACGTCATGACGGAACTTAATTCCAACATCTTTAGCACAAAGGAAGCGCATGATCGCCAAAATATCCATAGGTTTACTACAACAAGAGCATAGCCCGCCTTCGCAAAACAAAGGAATACCAAGACGATAACAGAACCATGACCCTAAACGACGGGGACCAAGGCACCGACCAAGTCCACTAATAGGAACAACCAAGAGATAGTCCTGAGCGTGCTTGATCCGGTTAGACTGCCATAGGATTGCGTCTCTATCGTAAAGAGTAAATCGGACGAGGATTCGCTTCTTTACCGCATCGAAATAAGTAACTCGCCAAGGAATGCATTGAGGGGGCGGTGTCATCGACGCAATATGAAGAGGGCAAATCACAAACTCAGTATAAATTTACTCAAGAGCTGTTTTGTAAGCAACACCATTGTCCGGGGAATAGATTTCCTAGTATCACCTTCCTCACAGGGGCCGTCGACTGCGAGAAGCAAGATAACAATAAGTGCGGGTGTCCGCCATAGTATAAATCCCAAGGCCTCCATCTTTGATAGGCGAGTAGCTATTCTCATTGCGAGAGGACCGAAACCAGCTCCATCGCCCGTAATCGAAGCCTCAAATACTTGAGTAGGTGATCATCAAAAAGGTCGATGGCTTGCAGAGAGCAATGATTGGTGGTGCGCATAGCGAAATATAGTCTAGAAACACCAACATGGTTGCGAAACAAGAAAGTCTCACTCGAGGTCCTTAAGCTTTTTGATAGATGACATTAGTTGGATAGTTTTGTTCACCCTACCCAAAACAATGTCGCTCAAACTGAAGTCCATATCCAAACTCACGGGCCACCCAGAGGTTCCACACCTTTGCTCGGCCTCCCAATATCCTTGGGGAAAACATCGTCCTCGAAACTACGAGGATCGAAGAGTAGGCCGGAAAACCCCCTGTTTTCCGATATTGAGGTGCAAGCCTCTAGCAGGCCCTTCAGACTCTATAACCCGCAATGCCTTGGCCACCTCCAAAGTGTCTCCAACAATAGTGCCGTCATCAAGATACCAAGCATGTACATTATTTATTTCATAAGTTAGAATTTTCCAAGTTATGTTGATGCTTTGGGTGGTTGCGGCCTCCGGAACCACAAAATTTTAGCAACTAAGACACTCCAGGGATTTCATCCATCCTGCACAATTGGATTCATAGAATATATACAGACTTGGGGGATAAAAAAAAATGAAAATATTAACATCGATTCAATTAATCCATCAAGCTAAAGTCTACATCTCAACATGGTGACCAGCACCACCACCACCATCCTCGTCATCATATGAGAGATTAAGGGCGACTTTATAAGAATGCTGTACAATAAATGATCTGCAGACTGTACAATAAATGATCTGAAGAAATTCATTCAAAAAGCCCCAGCAACAGTGAAAGAGCGGAGAATCAAGTATATCATTGCTGGTCCTCACTCTTGCAGACGGCCATTCTCTGAGATCTTGATTGGTTTTGCCTGTTCTTTAGAATTTCAATGTATGACTGGAGCCGAAACCTATCTGAGTTTGTGAGTGAGAAGGGAGGGTTCAGGATTAGTGAAGGTGCCTCCGCCAGTAGAAACACCAAGAGATGTACTGCTTTCGAATACCGGCCTACAGCGCTGTCCATCTCCCCCATCAGCTCATCCACCTGGCACCCGAAACAAAACAAGAAAAACAAAACAGGTTCTTACCAGTAATTAGTTCTTGATCTATTTCATCTTTCTTTGTATATTGCAGCTTGTTCAAAATGCATATATGTTAATGAGAATAATACTCACAGCGCCATGTCTGCCTGATGCAAGAGCAGATTGGAATATTATTTCCATTGCGTCTGGCATCTCCACATTTCCTGAAACCATATCGTACTATTAAAGAAATTCTCTAATGAAATTCAGAATATCCAAAATTTCTTTCTTTCAAGCACACCACATATGATCACACTAAGAATACATAGGCTTCAGAAAGTCATTGGGATCCCAAATCTGGAAGTTTCAGGTAGCCTAATTAACGGATTAAACAGTGAAAAGCCTCACATACCATCAACTGGGACAATACCCGTAGCAAGCTCCTCAGCATGACCTACTTCAAGAAGAAACTCCTTCTCAATCTGGGAACAAACTGCTTCAGGCCCTTGAGTGCCAGCAACATATGGAGATTTTCCTCCCCTGATTCGAGTTGTTTCTTGGCTAGGACTTCCATCAATAGCTGACGCAGCCAGAGTATGGCAGATATGCATTGCTTGCTTCCAAATTGCCAGATTAACCAGCTGGAGGGAGAAGGCCTCTAACTGGCTACCTGAGTCGATCTTTTCAAATAAAAAACAAAAAACATGAGTTTCCACAACTTCACACGCACAACTTCATTTAGCTAATCATATTATAAGTTTATAATCTGCGACTAAAAGTACCATCCAGAATTCTATGTGTTTTCTGGTTTCATGATGTTTTCTCAGCTGTCACAAACACAGCAGTGTATTGGACAGCGCAATCTTCAGATCAGCAGAGATACACCACTATAAGCAAGATTTACACTGCGGTGTGAAATTTTAGAGTTGCACGCCTTGACAACGCCTTCTGTAACTACGAAACCATATATTCATGGTACATACATGACCATTGCAATTCCTCTGGAAACCAGACGTACTAAGTGTGACAAGACTAGTAAACATGTTATAGTTCAGTACTTCAGTGTTCTAACTATTCTGATTCTCAGTTACACAAACAGAAATTTCTGGAGGAATGAATAAAGATAGTGGTTCACCTTCTGATTGACTAATTCCGTAATGGCAGATGCAGATTGCTGTAACGACCTAATCCTTGTCAGACAACGAGCATATGACTGATCCAAAGCATCTCCCACATCCATGGATCCTTGAGATGACCCGGAAGGTAAAGAGTTGTGGCTTTCCATGCTCTCCGCTTCATAGGTGTTCTTTGTTCCTGTGCCGGTGATTGGCACTGGCACGCTGTTTTTACATAGAGAAACTGTAGAAGAACTATCAGATTTGCAAGGCAAATGATGAACCCGGCTTGCATTTGATGATAAAGATGAGTCCTCCATAGAGTGCACAGGGACAAGTACATACTCCAGGTCAATGTTTTCTAGGGAATCCATAACTGTGAATTCCAAGAAAACTAAATATTAGATAAATACCGAGTTTCTAGGTCTATTGAATAGTTACAAGAAAAAGATAATGAGATAAAGTCTAAAATAGTAAAATCTGGCTACCTCTGGAAGAAGCTTCGGATGGTATTTGGTCCACGGTTGCAGTGGGTTCTCTGATATTTCCATATGAAGTCATGTGATGATCAATATTTGAAACAACTGTTTCATGATTTTTTCTAGCATCGCCAAATCTGTAGGTATTACCGAGAATGATGTTAGGACTCCACCACAAACTTCCCAAAATCAAGGAAAATCATGAAGATAGATAAAGCAAACCTCATTGATCCTAATGCTGAAGGATGGGATGGACTGGCATCAGGACCACTAGTATCATCATCTAAAACGAATGGCAGACAATCGTCTTGAGAACTTGCTGCCGCTGGATGCCTTCCAAGTCTGCATTCAGCCACCGCATTAAAAACTTTGGTCCTAGGTGCAGAGTCAGCAGACCTACTTTTCATCAAAGAAGATCTCATAATTTTTAAATGAAATCTGGACGGATATCTTTAGCAAAATTGTAGTCCCATTCACTAGAACAGGCAAGTGCAGTTCTTATTACCTTGAGGATTCTTTACATTTGTGGGTAGAAAGAAAAAGGTGACCAAAGAACTCTCCGAATGTTAATCGCTCCACTGGATGCACGTAAAGGCAAGAATCAGGGAGTAGATCAGGGATAACAAGCAAAGGGGGAAAGTACAGGTACGACAACAAGTATCATACCTGGATCACGACGTAATAACTTTTGGCACAAATCTGTGCAGTCAGAGCTTAATTCCTTAATATCAGGAGGGAACTGCAATTCTTTTGATTTCATTATGTTTTGCAGCAGCTACACAGGAAAGGAGAAAAAGGATCTATCACGAGTTGGCAAAAGCACAGCATAATGGTAACTAATTTATAACACAAGTAGCGAGACAACTCTCAAACCTGGATTTGGTTATTTCCAGTAAAAGGGGTCTTCCCTATCACAAGTTGATAAAGGATAACACCTACACTCCAGAGATCTGCCTGCATATAGAGATTAAGTTAAATCAGGTAAGAAGCGGAGATAGAAAAAGATTGGAAGCCATTCAAGTTAGAATTTCTGTGTCACCTTTGCGTCATACTTCTGGAACTGCATTATTTCTGGAGCCATGTAGAGAGGTGAACCACAGAGTGTTTCAGCTAAGCCTCTAGGCTGTAGAGACCTGCAAAGAAAAGGAAAACACGGAACCACCGTCAGGATTACAAGTGAAAGAGCATACATTTGACAAAGTGAATCCACAGTATGTCCTTTCTGGTTCAAAGCTGTGACTCCGCATTTTCGATTCCACATCCGACAATTGAAAAGAAGAAAAAAAAACAGAAGATTGGTACAAGTTGAAATGCAAAGAAATCTGACCTTGCAAAACCAAAGTCTGCAATCTTCAATACCGCTTGATCATCATTTGTGGTCAATAGAAGATTCTGAAAAGGAAATTAAAAGAGCACAGTGTTACTTAAGGGTGCATAAGCTAGAAGAGTAGCATCTCAAGTAGATAAACTAGTAATGTACGACCACACCAAATCCTGGTATGCATGTACGAAAGAGGAAAAGGAAACTAGAAATGGGTAAAACTGTTACCTGAGGCTTTAGATCTCGGTGTATAACATTATTCTGACGGAGGATTTGCAGACCAGCAGCTGTCGAAGGAACAAATCTTAGACCGCCAAAAATAATCAAAAATCATAATCGTTGTGATTTGTAAAGATACAGGGTTGTCTGGGTCTTAATACCCACACCCACCTAGCTGCTGCATGAAGTGTTTTGCTGTTGCTTCGGCGACTTTCCCTTTGCGCTGGATATGCATAGAGAGATCACCTCCCTTGCAGTACTCTAGTATAAGATGTATCCTCCCTTGGACCTAAATTGCACAAATCAAGTATCAATTTTGTGAATTTGGACTAGAAGCAGTCATCCTAGACCAACTCTATCTAACTTCTTCAAGGTAATCAACTCGATGCAATACTAGAAATCAAGGTTAATTTAGTCCAACTAGCACCACCAATTTGCCATATTTTTCAATCAGGATCATTACTAGTACTTTAATCACAGTGTCTGATGATCAATTCATTCATGCAACCACAGAAATACTATTCGAATTGGGAATTTCAAAAAAAAAAAAAAAAAAATTGAATTGAATTGAATAAAAAGTACTGACCTCGATGATTTCGTGTAATCTGATGATGTTTGGATGATTAATATTCTTAAGAATCACAATCTCAGAAACAAGACTCTCCTGCAACTTCTTACTCAACCGATCCATGATGATTTCTTTGATGGCAACTTCCTTCCCGTGAACGCGATGTCTTCCATGCCATACAAAACTGAACGAACCTGATCCAATCTGTCTACCAACAATATAATCCCCAATCACCCTGCAATTACTACTACTTCCTCTATTTGACGATGATGATTGAGCCATTACAAATTTGATGATTCAAACCTTCAAAATCAAAACCCTAAAAAAAAAAAAAAAAACCAGAAGAAGATAGACGATGGGATTACTGAGTCAGTGACAGTCTAAACTAAAGAGAGGTTAAGATGAGAGAGGGACATGGGGGGGGGTGGTTATTTTAAACTTGGATCTAATTCTCTGTCTGTCGGCCTGAGCCGTTGAGGCCTGAACCAGAAGAAGGGGAAGGAAGGGAACAGGGAACATTGGCAGTTAATGTGGATGTTCATGACTCATCATCATCATTATTCATTCATTTATTATTTTTTGCCGGGACTTGGTCCATGATTGACGCAACCTAACGCGTGCACTAGATTTTGTAATTTGTGGGGTACAAGCTCATCCACATTCTACCAATTTTCTTTCTCCTTGTAGGATTTGTATTTGTGTGGATAAGATGGTAGCAGTGGTTGTTGGGTTCTTTGATTCATTCATTGTGAGGTGATGACTACTGCAACTGCATTATCATAATCTAGAGTTGTTTATCACAATTTCAACACATTATTCTGTTTTATTTATTTATTACTCCAGCCCAATGATGATAATAACTTTTTTTTTTTTTTTTTTTTTTTGAGAAAAGAGGCGAACCTTAGAAAATATATTGATATCCTCGATTGTGGAAATTGGAAATCTTACGGCAGTTTTCCAGGATCATAATGCATTCATCAAATATCTTGTATCTCCACCGGATCTTGAAAAATTCTATCTGTACAAACATAAAAACCATTCCTAATTTCCCAGAGGGACAAGTAACATCAACGGGCCAAACTGATTTTGAAACAAAATCAATATGGATCACTGCACAGAGCAGTGACTGGATCAAGTCTAACCCAGAGTTATCAAGAACATGTACATTCAAGTAACATGAACTAAAGATTTTAACATACCAGTATTTACAAAATTCAAAGTAATCAAAGCAGCAGGAGTCTGATTAACATGGGTCTTCTGAATAGGTCTTTAGTGGTCTGAATCGGGATGAATCGGACCGAATCGGCTTTGGAGTCTTGGTAGCAATTGTGGCAGTTGAGGAACTTGTTGATGATCTTGGTCTAGTTGTTGTTGCTGTCTTTGTTTCCTTTGTTAGATATGATGATGTTCTTTTTGCTGTTGGATTTGATTTTTCACCCATTTTCTTCCACTTTAGCAGATCTTCAACTGATAAAGAAGAACAAACACACGAATAAACCAAAAAAATTCAAAAACTAAGAAAAGCGTTAATATCTTTTTAACTGATCCTGAAATCAACAAGGAAATCAGAAGAAGAAATAGAAACAAGGTGAGGTGTTAGCCGTTATAAACCTAAAAATATAAAAATCAGTTGTGACTTGAATCTAAAAACAGTTAATTCAAACCCAAAACTTGATAGAAATGCTAAAGAAATAGCAAATAAGGAAGATTAAACAAAAATTTATAACGGGTTGAGCTTCCCCTGCTCAGATTTGCTCCAAGGGAGCCGATCTAAGCAGGGGAAGTTTTGGTTACTAGGGTTTGGGAAAGTTTTCAGAGAGAAAGTTTTTTTAAGAGTGATAAAGTAAAAGATGTTGTGAAAATGAGACATTGACATTGTCATGGACTCCTGCTGATTATAAAGTTTGAAGTAATTGTAACAAATTTGAACCTTCCCAGTTAAAATCTCCTAAAGTGTCAGAGTTGGTTGTTAGCCTAGCTAAACTGACTGCCGTTTTGTTTTGGTCCTAACTCACTTTGATCGGATTACCTAGCACAAAATTGATTGTCTCAAAATTTTCATCATTCATCTGGTGGAAGCCCAGATAGAATCTGCTTTGAACTTTTCTTCTGTAAGCTTCTTTTATTTCTTCTAAAGTTATATCATCCCTAGCTTGATAGTTCATATTGGCCCCTTGCAACTCCTTTCCCCAGCTCAAAGTGAGTGCAACTCCTCTTCTTGCTCTGTAGTCTCCATAAATAGAGTTTTTGAAGTTTCTTGCTTCTACGTAGTTCCTAAAATGGACATGGAAACAAGATCTAAGTTAGTATACTATAAGAATTGGCATGAACTTTCACAAAATGATCGTCTATGGAACTTATGCTTATAGTGATGCCAAAAAAAAAAAAAATTGTGATGTTTGGTAATCCTTTCCAGGGTATTTTGGTTATCTCTTTGATAGTGGAAATTGTTCAGGATATGTCTTTGATTATGCATGACTCTATCAAAGGAGAAAAGTTGTCGCCTGATATTGCTTGCATTAGTTTCAGCTGAAGGTGTTAAATTTTTGAAGACGGAGTCACATCGGGCTTTCTAGATAAATAACACATAATGGCTTAGGTAGATATCCAGCTGCTGAGACGGTTCTGAGGAATGAACCAAGTATTTACCATTACAGAAAGTTTGAGGAGTCTCCAAAAACTTGATGATCAACCTCAAATAGTCGAGCTCGGACAAAGGAGGCATAAGGGGGTAGTACATCATGATACATATGGTGCCTTTTTAGTAATTTTAAAGAGATTGCATAATGGATCTATATAATTGAGAATACTTATTATCTTTGTATTTGTAAGTAGAATTCCATGAGTACATTTCCAAATGAATATATAGTTAAATGGATAGTGAAGTATCCATTTTCCAATAAAATTGCCAAGCAGTGTTGATAGTGTCCCATTTATACCTTTCATAGATTTTCTTATCTTATCATGTATAGATTTGTCCGTGAATTCACCTTTATCATGAAGATCTCTTAGTAATTATGTCATCTTTTTGTCTGTTGAAAGTGGTATCTTGAATGACTACTTGGTTTTTAGGGGAGAACCAACGAGCAAGAGTATCATAATTATATTCTCCTATGTTGTTGATAAGTTGATTGATTGTCATGAGACCATTTAGACATTGATGAGGTTTAGCCATAATGTTGTCATTATTTTCTATATATCCATATATCTTCCTATATGTGAATTTTGATGCCATTTTCCATTTGTAATGCTTATGAATCTTTTCCACTCCTTCCATAATACCTTTCTAAATCCATGAATTGATCCTTTTTGGTTTAATACTCATTCTGATGACTTCTTGACCATCAAAGTAAGATGATTTCATGGTGGAAGTCCATAATGAATTTGGTTCGGTGCTAAGTCTTCATGTTATTTTTGTTATCATTGCATGGTTGAACTATTTTTCAAAGTTTAAATCCCAGACCACCCAACTTTTTTGTTTTGCACAAGAGTAAGTCAGGTTGAGAAGCAGTTTTTCCTTTCCTAAAACAGGAGTAGGCCTTGAATCACCCGCGTAGACATGTTATGTTCTTTCTTTGATGGAGATGTAACTTGAGGATGAATTTTGTCACCATGTCGCATAACACCATAATCAAGCACCCATTCCTTGGAAGTAACAATATTGATTTACGAGATAGCAGAAGTACCAACTATATCAACTAAATTGACTCACTACGGGAAAAATCATCATTGACGACACTTTATTAGCGTTGTCGTACCCCTACGACAACACAATTTTATGCATTGTGTAGGTAGGGTATTGTATAAAGTCCAAGTTTTTCTACAATACTTGCCTAATCGTTGTAAACGGTGATGTGATTCATGGTTCGACAATATTTTTCCAAAGTTGTGATTCTCTTTAGATTTTTTTTTAAAGCCTAACACAACTCTTGCTTGTGTTGTAGGACTATCTTGAACAACAAAATTTATGTATCGTGGAAACATATGTAACAACTCTTATTAGTATTATGAATAATATTTTCACCACACTTGTATGAGTTGTGGAACTATCTTGGACAACACATAGTTATGTTGTAAAGATATTATTTCACAATATCTGGTTTGTGTAGTTGAAATATGAAAGACAACATTTATTAGTATTGTGGATACTACGGTCACTACGCTTTCTAGAGTTGTAGAAATTTTTGTCACATCCTTTGTATTGTGTTGTCATAATCTCTAACACAACATCCTTAAAGGTTGTAATATTTGAAGTAATGTGTAACTACAACATTTGTTAGAAGTTATGTGCATAAAACTATTTTGAATAAAATTAATAGCTGAAACCAAATTGACAAAAGTATTTCACATTCACATTAACCTACCAGTGTAACACACTTGCATTCATTCAAGTTAACCAGCCAGTGTTAAACACACGTTCAAAAAATGGCAGTGATATAGATGTTTTTTACCAAAAGTTAAGTTTCCTAAACACACTACAAAGAGATTATGAAGATTAAGATGTCTATTGGTTATCCAATGTTAAGTTTCACGCCACCGCATTGCACTACCACCATTCCAGACATTCTCCATAAAGCATTAATTGCATCAACATCTGCAACTTGACAACCTAGCCATGGCAGCAGCATCACAGTCACATCACCAATATCCTAAGCCACTCCTCAAATTTTCAGTTAATTCCATTTGAGCTTTAACTGCAGTCCATTCATGTGCTACTGCAACATCTCAACACCACCAGTTTCATGAGACATACATTCCCTTCTTCACAGCCATCATACCAACATTCCCCATTGCCATTTCACATTACTCCATTCATCTTGCTTCTCAAATGTCCTAACATACAACTAGGTTCACATGCCATTCATTGTAATGCGGCATCTCCATCACCAACTGCAATCCCATTCTCATCTCAAAACTCAGTTTCATCTATACAGTCTATCATCTCATAACACTTAAGCCACCAATTCAGTCCCACGGAACAATGCAGCAAATCCAAGCTTGTTGTCTTTAATCAAAGTCTGCAAGACATCCACAACAAACACATAACAGGTCGGAAGTCTTTCAAGTAACACCAGTTAACATCAACCAGCCCCAGTATAGATAACAAAGCTAGCAGTAGAAATCCCCCATTATACGGCTGCACATAAAAGATAGTAGTAAGTAATATGCACTGTAATAGAAATTTGTTATAAGTAGCACAACCAGAATCCACATTGAAGAAGAAAATCATCATACACACACCTGACAGTTCACTATATATTCCCTGGCTTTCTATATATCCATCCCACTCCAATCATCATTCAATAAAGAAGATATGGCAGCTGAAACATATCAAGGATTCCAATCAATATAACAAATAAAAAATCCTTCATGTGATTATAACAAAGGTAACGATACGAAGAATGTTCAATATACATAATTACCTCTGATCTTTCAGCTTTGAGTGTTTTATATTATATGCTTTTACAGTCAAGTCCTTCCTACAAAGAAAATGGTTCAGTACCAGGGGTATAGGCATGTAAGACGTGTTTCCCAGGCGGCGCCAAATCTTTACTTAGTACGCTTGGTACAGATATCATGACAACATTTTGATCAGCATCAACTCCTCTATCCAACTCATTAACAACTATGTGATGGATTCCCAAGTCTTTGGGTATGCCCTGTAAATTGCATATACATTTAAGAATGAATGTGACCTTGTAATCAACTAACACTATCCTAGATAATCATTAATATCTGTTAACAGAAGGAAACATTAAGCTTATTTTTCTAATACTCAACGAGAACCTACAAACTTAGAAAGCCTTTTAAGAAGATAGGATGTGAGCTGATCACCTCGGCATCAAAACCCAAATAGAGATGCATGAACGATTCACATTGTGCAGTCTTTTCAATCCTCTCCTAGTATGACTTTGGGATTGGTAATCAAATATTCTTGTCATGAAAGTGCTTGTTCAGAATTATGTGAAAAAATTGTAAATTCATAGTGGTCGCAACAGGTGAGATGATCTTGGAACAGTGACCAACAACAACTAACAAAAGATGCAACATAGGTATGGTAATTAAAACCAGCTAATCCTATTGGTAATCAAACATTCTTGACATGAAAGTGCGTAGTTCTGCAATTATGTGAACAAAATTGTAATTCATAGTGGTCAACAGATGAGATGATCTTGGAACAGTGACCAAGAACAACTAACGAAGGACATTGTAACCAATAGAACTTATGGCCTATGAGACTTTAAAAGGTTAGAAGAGATTCAAGTTACTTACTTGGGAGTAGTAATGATTGAAAACCAATCCATGCCCTTCCCATCAGCAATCTTTGAGACGACGAAAAACCTTGGAATGATGAAAAAGTCACCAGACTTGACTCTTAGTTCAAGCTTACGCTTGCCATCAACACCAACAATCTGAGAAGCACGACCACTTCCCTAACAATATAGGTCACCTCGATAAGTCAATCACAAGAGAATCTGGCGAGCACATTGATCCAAAGATTAATCCTGTCAACAATTCAATAAAAGCATTTTAGTAAGAGAGGAGAAGTGGCAAAGCAAAGAAAAAAAAACTCAGATAATAAGTGAACTTATAAATCAGATAATGAAGGTAAAATCCGACATGACAAGATCAGCACCAAGTCCAACATGTTCAACCAAAGGAAAAAATTTGGTATTCAAGACAACAACACAACCACCGTTCTTAATATCAACATCTAAAGGTGCTTCCAAGCGCTTCAAAGCCATCCCTTTCTGTCTGCCTCACTAGGCTCATGCAACTTAAAACCATCATTCACCTTGATAATTACGATGTCTTTTTGGCTTCCAAGAAGCTCCTTAACCTTGTCTTCCTCTAAATACCAAGCTCGCCAACAAATTGAGTAAATCTTTGTGAAAATACCATTGGCACCAGTTAACACAAATTATGTAAATTCACCAGCCTTGTGACCTTTTGAGGTATCACCCAAGAAAATAACTACAAGTTCGGTATCATCTTTGTTGAACCGCCAGGTAACAACACAAAATGGTAGGGAGATTGCATCACCCTCACTTTCTCTTTTTTAGCTTCGTACATGATAATACCAGCAGTACCACTTCCTGAAAGTTAGAAGAAATATTATCAGCAACCATGATAAGATCCACCATAATATAATGCACAATGAGATTCATTGCAAACTTGGGAACATACTGTAAACAAAATGTTACCAGGAATTAAACGGTACATACAGAAACAGTTTTGCAAAAATAATTTCATCCACTTGAAAATTATAAAACTAAAAAAATATTGCTATTTAATTTGTTCCTTGAGTTTAGATAATATATAATACCATTAAATTACTGCACATGCCAACATATTATACTATCGATCAGAGCTAGCGTTGACGACGATAATGATGGTCGTGGTAGTAGTGGCTTTTGGTGACCATTAAATAAAAAAATGAAGTTGAAAAACAATTCTTAAGAAATTCCATGTAATTTCGACATCAACAAAACAATTTTCACCAGATGGAAAGGAAACAAATTATGCTCCAAAAGTCCTCAGGTAACAGATTCAAGGTGTCCCACATAGATGCATTGCTAACCAGCCTTCTTAGCACGTATAAACTGAAGAAAACATGTAGGTCTTTTTGTTACAATAGATAAACAGAGAGAAAGATAGGGACAAATATAATTTGGTTTTATTTGTCTTAATGCTTTTACATCACTTATTAGGACTTACCTGACCACTTTGTAGCATGACTCCAACCACTCGACCATTTTAAGATTTGTTCCACATGAGATCCAAGAGAGATCCTACCACCAAATTTTTCTAGTCCCCACACAAGAGCATCAATGACTCCCCCACTTCCATGAAGAGGGTACTCAAGTGTACAACCTGGTTTATACCATTCTGCAAACATGTACACCTAAAATTGAAATCTAAACATGAAAATACAGGAAATCAAGAAAGACTGATAAGGAACAATCACTAGCATTGAAACGTAGTACTTACCATCTCTGCTGAGAGTGCACTATCAGATTTCACCCAAGCTAGTAAGAAACACAAAAGATCAATCCAGTTACGAACAAAAGGATTTTTTAGCTCCAAGGAATCAATGATCTCAGAGAAAGGTCTGAGAAGCTTGGTAGCACCCAAAGATCCTTGAGGTCCCATTTTAATGAAGGATTTTAAGAGTGAAGGAGCATATCTAGCACCTGATGTGGAGATAATGCCCAAATCACCTCTAATGGATAGAGGTAGAAGCGCCATTGCAGCACCAGATATAGGAAAATCAATGGTGTTTGACTTGCTTTCTTCCGATAAGTCTCTTGAATTCCATAGCTCAAGTCAAAACAGCACCACCAGTTCCTCACTACAGCAGCATTTCATACCCATTTCATTCAATTCCATACTCTCTATGAATTCAACAGCTCAACCTTGTCTTCTTGTGTGTATTCTTCAAATCCAACACAAACCCACTGTTTATAGACCTGATTATTTTGTAATCGAATCCCCAATTTCTTCTTTGATTCTCTCTTCATTTCTGTTTTCTCTGTTTTATAAATTATTGTAGAACCCTAATTCACCTCCATCTGGTCCAGAAATCAACCCTCCCGGCATCAACCATTCTAAGTTCAAAACCCATCTCCAAATCAGATATGCAATTACTTACGAATCCAACACAAACCCCTGTCTCATAAACATCATTTTGCTGCCAATTCGAACTCATGAAGAAACCCATTTTATCTGATCTCGAACCCTAACTACTAATTCCTGAATCACTCCAATCTATACTTCAGTGAACAACCAAAAAAACCCATCGATTTCATCAGCTTCAATTCTTCGTCTTTGTCTCAATTTTAGTTCAGAACCAGCTTCATCTTCTCAATCTCGTAACCCTAACTCCAACACCAGAGTAAAAAAACATAGTTGAGAAACTGATGAAAGCACCAATTTCAGTTCTTTTTTTCCTTCTGAATCGAACAATTACACCCTAATCTTTGAATCCACCAGAAACCTTCTCAAATCAACAACAAACTCAGATTTCTTCTCTGATTTTTTCAACAACGACCAAATCCATGGCCGATCTGTAAGTGGAAGAAGAAGGCGGAGGAAGCCATTGCAATTTCAGTGAAAGAAGACCCAATCTTAGATGAATGGAATGGAATGGGGTTTCGGATGCTAAGGTATACAATCAAAGTAACCATGGACCGTAGATTAGGAAGGTCACGGATTGCAGAAATTCTTCGATGTGTTTGAACGGTAGAGATTTTATTAGGGTAGGTCATACGGATAAACCCCGTATGTGAGAAGTTTGTGTTTCTTTGCTAAACTAAATTCGGTTTTATTATCAACTTTCGATATGAAAAAAAATCTAAAAAATATACCAATAAATTTAACATATTATTATGAACCTTCGGGTATAAAAAATTCCGAAAAAAATATAGGAGTGAAGCTGAAAAATAAGAAATGAATTCGATAATTGGTGTGTTTCTTTGTGCTTTCTCTTTGTGCTTCCGGTTTGAATTTCGACTAGTCGCATAGGTCATGAAGTAATATTGACAAGTCATACATATCATGGACTAGCTTTAGTTCACACTGGTAAACTCAGGTTATAAGATTACTAGAGATGGACCACGAAATTCAGGATGGTTCTGACTTCAAATTTAGCTGGATACATCATCAAAATCGATAAATATGAAGATCAACGTTGATTCAAACTTCAAATGTGGTATAACAACATACAAACTATGATACAAGAATCTCCGGGAGGGTTCTAACTTCAAACTTAGCATGATGCATCATCGAAATCGATAAATATGAAGCTCAGTGTTGATTCAAACTTCAAATGTGGTATAACGACATACAAATTAAAGAACTTAGAATCTTGGAGGGTTCGACTTCAAACTTAGCATGATACATCATAGAAGTTGATGAATATTAAGCTCGGTGTCGATTCAAATTTCAAGTTCGGTATAACGGCTTACAAACTATGAAGCAAGAAGCTCTGAGAGGGTTCTGACTTCAAACTTAGCATGATACATCATCAAAATCGATAAATATGAAGCTCAATGTCTATTTGAACTTCAAACTTGGTGTAATGGCATATAATATATGAACCACGGAGCTTTGAGAAGGTTCTGACTTCAAACTTAGCATGATACATCATCGAAATTGATGAATATTAAGCGCGGTGTCGATTAAAACTTCAAGTTCGGTATAACGACTTACAAACTATGAACCAAGAAGTCTGAAAGTTCACAAAAACGATGAATCCAACCATTTACGGGTAAGATTCCTTCGGAATATTCCCTGAAACTTTAAACAAACCCTATTTTTGCATACCGTATGCATAATCTGACTCTGAGATTGAAACCTGGCCCTGAGTGAACCATTATAAGCCGGAAACTTGGTAAGAACGATGAATCCATCCATTTACAGGTGAGATTCCATCAGAATATTTCCCGAAACCTTAAACAACCCTATTCTGGCATATTGTATACATACCCTTACTTCCGAGGTCGAAACCTGGACATGAGTGGACTATTATAAGTCGGAAACTTGGTAAGAACGATGAATCCATCCATTTACATGTAAGATCCCTCCGGAATATTCCCCAAAACTTTAAACAAGCCCTATTTTGGCATATTGTATGCATAACCTGGCTCTGAGATCGAATCCTGGCCAGGAGTTGACTACTATAAGTCAGAAACATGGTAAGAACGACGAATCCATCCATTTACAAGTAAGGATGAACTGAAGATGAAATTTATCAGATTTGAACATCACGGGTCCAAAGATTACTAGAGTTCGACCTGAGTTTCTCATTCGCGGATGAACTGAAAATGAAATTTATCAGATTTGAACATCACAGGTTCAAAGATTACTAGAGTTCGACCTGAGTTTCTCATTCGGATGAACTGAAAATGAAATTTATCAGATTTGAACATCAGCGGTTCCAAGATTACTAGAGTTGGACCTGAGTTTCTCATTCGGATGAACTGAAAATGAAATTTATCATATTTCAACATCACATGTTCAAAGATTACTAGAGTTTGACATGAGTTCCTCATTCCGATGAACTGAAGATGAAATTTATCAAATTTGAACATCACAGGTTCAAAGATTACTAGAGTTGAACCTGAGTTTCTCATTCGAATGAACTGAATATGAAATTTATCAGATTTGAACATCATCGGTTCAAAGATTACTAGAGTTCGACCTGAGTTTCTCATTCGAGTGAACCGAAGATGAAATTTATCAGAACTGGTGCAATAAATATTATGGAGACTGTGAAAATGACCAGACTACCCTTATTGGAAGTATGTAAAGTAAATATTATAAAAAATGTGAAAATGACCATATCGGAAATAAGTGCAATAAATATTATGGAGACTGTCACAAATGACCAGACTACCCTTATCGGAAATAGGTAAAGTAAATATTACAGAATGTGAAAATAACGATATTACCCTTAATGGAAATAAGTGCAATAAATATTATGGAGACTGTGAAAATGACCAGACTACCCTTATCGGAAATAAGTAAAGAAAATATTACAAACTATGAAAATGACCATATTATCCTTCGTGAAAATAAGTGCAATAAATATTATCAAACTTTAATAATGACCTTATCGGAAATAAGTAATATAAATATTTCACTTTGAAAATGACCATATTACCCTTGATGAAAATAAGTGCAATAAATATTATGGAGACTGCGAAAATGACCAGACTACCCTTATTGGAAATATGTAAAGTAAATATTATCAAATGTAAAAATGACCATATTACCCTTAATGAAAATAAGTGCAATAAATATTATGGAGTGTGAAAAATGACCAGACTACCCTTATCGGAAATAGGTAAAGTAAATATTACAGAATGTGAAAATGACGATATTACCGTTAATGGAAATAAGTGCAATAAATATTATGGAGACTGTGAAAATGACCAGACTACCCTTATCGGAAATAAGTAAAGAAAATATTACAAACTATGAAAATGACCATATTACCCTTCGTGAAAATAAGTGCAATAAATATTATCAAACTTTAATAATGACCAGACTACCCTTATCGGAATAAATAATATAAATATTACACTTTGAAAATGACCATATTACCCTTGATGGAAATAAGTGCAATAAATATTATGGAGACTGCGAAAATGACCAGACTACCCTTATTGAAAATATGTAAAGTAAATATTATAAAATGTGAGAATGACCATATTACCCTTAATGGAAATAAGTGCAATAAATATTATGGAGACTGTGAAAATGACCAGACTACCCTTATCGAAAATAGGTAAAGTAAATATTACAAAATGTGAAAATGACGATATTACCGTTAATGGAAATAAGTGCAATAAATATTATGGAGACTGTGAAAATGGCAAAACTACCCTTATCGGAAATAAGTAAAGAAAATATTACAGACTATGAAAATGACCATATTACCCTTAGTGAAAATAAGTGCAATAAATATTATCGAAACTTTAATAATGACCAGACTACCCTTATCGGAAATAAGTAATATAAATATTACACTTTGAAAATGACCATATTACCCTTAATGGAAATAAGTGCAATAAATATTATGGAGACTGCGAAAATGACTAGACCATCCCTATTGGAAATAGGTAAAGTAAATATTATAAAATGTGAAAATGACCATATTACCCTTAATGGAAATAAGTGCAATAAATATTATGGAGAATGTGAAAAATGACAAGACTACCCTTATCGGAAATAGGTAAAGTAAATATATCATAATGTGAAAATGACCATATTACCCTTGATGGAAATAAGTGCAATAAACATTATGGAGACTGTGAAAATGACATGATTACCCTTATCGGAAGTAAGTAATTTTCAGAGAAGGATTCGCGATGTTTGTGGCTCAGTCACCTGAGCATTATTTTTTGAGCAATACATTATTTTTTACAACACTTATGAAGGGTTGTCATAAAGTTAGTGTATTAAAGAACCATAAACTTGACATAACCTGTGATAGTGTAGAATGGTTGGTGCTGTAGATTTCCATGACTGAGGCTCGGGATCGAATCCCCCCAAAGTCATTTTTTCTAGCATTATATATTTTTACTTCAACAACACTTATAAGTGTTGTTATAGGTTTCTCTCATTTTTTTCCAATATTATATATTTTTACTTCAACATCACTTATAAGTGTTGTATATGTTTCTATTGAAAAAATTGAAGAAAAAAAACAAAACTTGTGAACTGAAAGGATGGTTGATGATCTAGACTTCCATGTAATAGGTTCATGTTTGAATCTCCCCTGTAACATAATTTTAATTATCATATTTTTGTGCTCTTCAACAACTCTTGTGAGAATTGTGATAGGCTAAGTCACTACATTTATAAAACAGAGTTGATATAGCTAAATGTCGTCACAACTCTTTTTCTTAAAGAGTTGTCATTTGTTTTCTTAGCACAATCCCTTGGTCATAAGTGTTGGTAGTGATGATATATGATAACTCTTACTTTGAAAATAGTTGTAAAACATAAGACTTTCTACGATATTTAGCAAAGAGTTGTAAAACCCCAGTTGTAGATGTATATTTTTCCTGTAGTGACTTTAGAAGAGTTTTTATCATCCTTTTTTGGTTTCTTGCACGTAGCACTGCATAATGCATAGGTTTTCCATACTTGAAACATTTACCCTTTTTCTTAAAATTTGGATGATTGTCATTTAGTTTTTTGTCTGGATTGTCTTTTGTCCTTTTGTTTTTATCCCTTGATGTCAACGATGGCTGGTAACCAGATCTACCTTGATGTTGGCACTGGCCTTGTAATGAGTAGAGTAATTTTATCTGAACTTGAATGAATGGTAGCTTACAAATGTTTATGAACAAATTCTTTACATTTACTTATGAATTTCATATTCTAGTTGGATGCTCCTTTGTTGATTTTAGCTATTGGCAATATATTTGTATATATATATATATATATATCCCGGCACTAATTTTCCATTGTATCTCTTATTGGGATGTGGCTCACCCCTACGTTTTGTTTAGTTTTTCCCACATAGTTAGGATTTAGCCTGGAATAGTAAGTTATAAGAAGCTTGTGGAAGTGAAGCTGAAGACACAAAGTTGGTATTCTCTTTGTCATCCTTATATATATCATGGTCTATTTGGGGTATCTTCATGTGGGAACTAAATGATGTTTTTCTTTCATGTTTTTTATGTGTACATGTATACATACTACATTATAATTTCGGCGTAGACAGAATAATTTTTAAACTCCTTTTTTTACTATCCAGTTTCACTTTCTTTTGTCATCGGTATGTTGGCATATCTTAATATATGTATTGATGTTTAATTGGAATTCCTTTTAATTGAACCTTAATGTACCATAAGGTTTCATTTTTATATTTATGCTACGGATTTCCTTTCCGATTTCTACTTATTACATTAATAAGTTTACATAGATCTACTTCTTGAAACTTAATCAAGTCTAAATTAATTAGTAATTTCATATTAATTTCAAATCCTTTGGAAAAAAATTAATGACTAATGTAATTTCAGACTGTCGTGTACTAAATTTTTTATGTCTCATTTTTGAACTCTAATTGGTCCACGTTCTGGTCAAGATGTTGAGAAAGTTTTTTTCAAAAATATAAGTAAAATTAAATTATGTGCGAAGTTTACATCTATGATGTCTAGTATTAAGAAAATATTGGTATTTTTATTTGAGCTTGTCGGAATTTTCTTTATTGTTATCTTTTTATTTAGATTTTTAGTAACATATTAGAGGGTTGTTCCTTTCTGGATAAGTTGGAATTCAACTCGTTAGAAGGGAAATTCTCCAGTCCGTTACAACATCAGTTTTTACATCATAAAGTTGAGAAGTTTAAGACATCACGTTCACTTAGCAACTAGTAAACCTGGTAAGTATTAATTACGTAAAATTCAAAGACACAAACAATATATCCCGATGCAATGATTTTCCGCATACAAACTCTGTCTAGTGCCTGCATTTAATTTGCGTGAAATTTTATCCAATGTGGGGGATTGTTGGCAATTTAAATAGTTGTTTCGTTAGGTGATACTCAAATTGAAATAACTTTTTGTGAGTGGATGTATCAATTCACTTAGACCCTTTCAATTTGAATTTCATTATTGTAAGAGTTGTTACTTTCCGTCAATGGAATTCTCCAAAAGCCACCTTTAATTAGTTGTATATAAATCTCACTCATTCTCATTACATTATAATGTTTTTAGAGAAATAAACTATTATTAGAAAAGTTGTAATTTTGCATTTGTGATCAAGAGTTAAAAGAAGAGTTTTCACTACATCAAATTGTGTTTGTTGTTTTCGTCGTTATTTCAGTAATTTGTTAAAGAAAAATGGAACTGTTGTATCCTGAGAAACGTATCGATGTCAAACCTCTACAACATATATGGGGAACAAATAATGTCTTAAATAGAAAATAATGTAACTCGCCTTAGTTTAAGCAATTAAGTTTCGCTTAATACATTTTAGACTGATCATCTCTTGCTATAAGTAATTAAGTTTCGTTTTTAGGAAATAAAAAAGTTTTTGATGTGAAAGAAAAAGTTATGTTCATCAAGAAAGAAAAAAATCTTGTGAATGGTGTCAAAATATGTTGGAAAATAAGGATTCCGGTGAAAAACAAATTCAGAAAGAAAAAAAATATGATGAAGAAAATATTTGACAAAAGTTTTGTTTACAAGCGAAAATTAAAATGAACAAAATTGATGAAGATGTTTTGTTCACAATATGTAAAGAGATTCTAAAATTTTGTTCAATATTTTTTCTTTCAACTGCTTATTATTCTTTTTGGAAAGAAATTTTTGAATAAGATGCAAATAAGATTTGCCTAATATTTAGGGTATATTGAAATTGTTGATATTATTCTCACATTGTGTGGGTTATCTAAGATAATGCGGTTTATAAGCCTTGGGCGACCCTAACCTTGCAAGCAACATAAACCGATAATGGAAGAAAGATGAGTGCAGATTAAAGATATTATGGTGAAATCTGAAATCATGTCAATCCTTCCAATTGTTGAGAAGGTTCTTAATCCCTACTACACCACACTCTCAGATCTTTCTTTTGCACGTGAAACTCGGCGGCGGAGAGAATAAGAAGCCTAGTGAATCAACAGAACTATCTATTAATTATTAGACCTATGATCATCAAATCAAATTTATGGATGAATCAATAAAAACTATAACTTATCTTCTCAGCACAATGATTTCTTCTCTCAGTGTCTTAACTTTCAATGATTTCCATCTCTGGCTTGGTGCGGTTGATTCTAGAGACATGGTTTATGGGATTCCAAAAGATTAATCTGCAGTTCATTTCTCCTATGGAACCAACCATTCTTTTTAGAAGCTAAGTTTTGGTGCTAGACGCCAGATGGAGTTACACTACATATAGTACCCTCCTAAAGTTGAAGCTTCGGCTGATTTTTATGATATCTTGGTGTTGGTACCTATTTTACTTATTTTATTTTTAGATATTGGTTCTGTTCAGATTATGTTATTTTTTTGTTGCTCAAACTAGTTTACTTATTAGTTGTGTTTAATTGTTTATCCATTATCCATCCGGAACCAAGATTGAAGAAGCATAAGTATAATTGATATTGAATGTGCATGTGAGTCTGAATTCGATTGTGGTTGCGAACGTAATTATGATGAGGGTTTTTACATAGATTACCCGTTGGAAAAGTTAGAATCACATGAGGTTTCTATTTTGGGTGTTTGTAATGGTTTACTTTGTCTACTTATTTGTGAGATAACTGAAGAAGAAATTGAAAACATTATCTATTTTTGGGATCATCAGACTAAAGAATCCAAAATATTACCTAACCCACCAAGTGAATTTTCATGTGGTGTGAAGATCTTGTAAAACTCTTCATATTATGGGTTTTTTTATGATGGTAACATTAAGTATTATAAGTTTGATTAGAATTATGGAAATTTTCGGAGAGTCGATGAGTCTTGGAGTTTAGACTTGTAGGAAAAAAATGAGGAATTCATACCTTACAAGTCTTCATCACTTCACAGAAGTTCAGGCGTGTTGGTTAATGAAGCTCTTTATTGGTTTTTGTCACGCTGGAAAATTACTTCTAATATTATAGTATTCTTTAATATTTTTGATGAAGGATTCAGTGATTTTGGTCTACCAGAAACGGTGAAAAATAAGGACGTTACTAAAGAACTCAGAAGATTAGATGGGTGCCTTTTTTTACTTTTTGGATCTCTCGAATAGAAGATGTTTTTGTGTTTTGAGCTGTGGAAAATAAGGAGGTTCAAACATAAGATGTTTTTGTGTTTCGAGATTTGTAATACTCTAATTGTTAAGATTCACTAAGATTTGCGTCTTTTGAAAAACGTGCGACTAAACCTACTATTTAGAAAAGTAAACATGTTCAAACCACATTCAAATAATGTATCACATGTTAAGTTTTAAATATATCACATGTTCAAATAACATATGTTTTTGTGCTTTGAGATTTTGTAATTAATTATTAAAATATACTTGATGATTAGGGAATAAAACTTAAAAACATGTGATCAATCCTACTATTTAGGATAGGTAACTCGTTAAAATTTGTGGGAGCAGGAGTTAAAATCCAACAATTTAGGAGTAATGTTAGAGTTCAGATTAGTGGGGGACGTGTTTTGTATATGAGTCTTTTTCTATCCTATAAGAACATCTCCTATGTGGAGGTATTATTTAGACCTTTATTAATTTGTGAAAGGTTATACATTTCGGAGAAATGTTACCTTTTTTATTACAAATCATCATATTCGATAGTGCAAGGTTTTAACCTTAATATTTATAATTGGTTATAACTAATTTAAAAAGTAAAGTAATTTTTTTTATTTTTATCGGCTTATTTTAATTTTGAACAATAATTGAAACAAAAAAAAAATAGTTAAATTGATGACATGGAGTTTATTCTGAAGGTTTAGATGTGACTTTTATGTAAGCGTTAATTTGTTTATTTTTCCATCCCAGATATAAGCAAGCTAAGCCTTGTTTGAGATCAAAACAAATTAAAAAAAAGTCCTCAAAAGAAAGTTTCACACAAAACTTAGCTAGTGTGAACCAAATAAACAATGAGTATAATTGTACGTGATTAGCTAAAAGAATCGAGAATAACTAACTAAGATTACTACAAGGGTGGATAATGATTAATTCATCTACTCGTAAATGTGATATTATCTTTACACGGGAATTATTATAACTGCCGGAAATAAAAAGATAAATATATATGAATATATATATATATACATGTCAATAATAAACTAACAATGTACCATCAACTGAGACATTCTTTCAGTTAAGCAGTTGTTACTTTTTGGTTGTCGCATGCGGATATTTTTAAGAATTATTGTATGGATCAAGTCTTGTTTGAATGGAAATCTGTAAGAGCTTTCTAAAAATACTTTGACTCTTCTTTAAGGGGATAATTTTTTTATTTTGCTTGGGGTCAGATAAATATCAGGACCGACTATGGTTGGAGGGATCCAAACTTTTATCTTGGAGCATTGTAACGGCAAGTAAACTATCGAACAAACTTCCAAAGGGTAAAAAATAAATGGGATGTGTTTTACTGTATTTAGAATCTACTCTAGCTCATGGTATAAAAGGACTTGTGTAAATTGTCACCCTTTTGATTTTGAAGCCTAACACGTGATGAACCTAGAACTGAAGAAGTTTTGAACTATTTCCACAATGTCATCCCCAACCACCTCCTAGTTGGCTTGAAAGAAGTTATGAAGAAAACTATTAGGACAAGGATATTTATCTCCATGCCATACTGAAAAGAACATTCTTTCATTATAAAAAAGCATCAAGAATGACAAGGAGGATAGCATTTTCAGAAGTAATGATGATTTGGGTATGAGGTCGATGATAATATTGATGGAATCAGCAGTGTCCATGCTGTCAAAATGAGTAGTAAAACATTAACAAATTTATTTGATGTCAGTACGGCATTCTTCCTTGTCATTATGATAGAATCAATTTTATTTCTTCTCATTATCTTGTTAGAAGAATCATGAAAGAGGTTGGTATTTCTGTCCATAGCCTTATGAATTGGTCTCTACTCTTAGTTTTCCATAACTTCTCATGTATGTCATACCATGTTGAACATTCTTCTTAACTTCTCTAATAGCAACACCTCTAGATTCATCAAACTTGTGCTTCGTGATCCATTCAAGTTGTTTATTTTTTCCTCAAGATTTGATTTAATGTTTTCATAGACAGCTTTGTTCCACAGCATGACTCTAACTTTGACATCCTTCAGCTTCCTAGCTATTGTAATGAAAGAAGAGCCAAATTTTCTTTTCGTCAAACATTCAGAAATTATAGCCTTGCACTCCTGATGATATAACCAAAGACCAAGAACTTAAACGGGATTTGAAAGAAATTCCAGTTTGGGTTAATATTCAGGAGGATGGGGTTATATAAGGTTAGATCCAATAGATAAAAGATTATAGATGGTAGAGTTTAGGTATATCATAAGACAGCTATCAAAAGCAAGACCTGTGTACAGTCATTGTTTAGTGAGGAGGTTACCATTTCTTTTATTAGTCTAACTAAATATACATTCAGTTTAACCAAGATCAATGGGACCAATCTCCTCAATTTCACCAATAACAGTGTCAGCTTCAGTAGAATTAATTGACAGGCATTACATTTTTCATATTCATGGAGAAAAAATTGAAGTCACCCATTACAAGCCAAGGTAAGTTATTCTACTACAACTTCTGATCTTATCCTTCGTTTTTGTTTTTTTTTTTTTTTTCGTTCTTGAATCGGTCTAACTCGGAATTGACTCAGTGGTCCTTGACCAGTTGACTTGTTTGACCTTGGACTTTGACTGTTGACCTGGCCTTTAGACGTTGACCTTCAATTGACCCCGTTGACTGTCAGTGACCGTTAGATTGACCCAGTTGGGTCAGGTATTGTGTAGTGGGACGGACTAGTGGGTCGTGCCGGATCAGGCTCATGGGATTGGGCTTAGGGCAATTTTCTTAATTAGATGTCTTGGACCTCTTGTGGTCCGAATTAGACTTTGGTTCCTTCTACAAAGTTGTAGATATCCTTAAGACTTAGCTACTAGACTTTATAATAGACTTAATTGAATTAGTAAACCGTTGGAAATGCAAGAGATGGATAATGAAGATGTGTAGAACCTTAAATGAGCCTAGAATTGTTAGATAGTTTTGTATGATTCTTGTGTGAGCCTTTTGGATAGATTCTTAGACTTCTAGTGTGATTAACAGTTAATTATTAACAACGATCGATTCAAAAGATCAACCAGTGGATCGTGGATCGCTAGGTAGGCGTGGCTTATCATCAAAAGGTGTGGGAATGCATTTGACTCTTTTGTAATCATTATTGTTTCTTTTATAAAAGTTTATGCTTAACAAACTCATGCATTGTCTGTCCGTGCATTCCATGCTTTGTTTAAAATGCATTATGACAATCCTTTTGATTCTATGAATCTTTCCACGATTTGGAAAGGACTTGTAATGTTTTGCTGTCAATATGAATTGTTATGGGAAATGAGAATTTCCACTTGTGGTATATAGGATACGCTCCTTCACATTTATACCTACTTTAATTCAGCTTTTATTGTTTAGAGTTGGTCACCATGGTCTTGGTGGCATCCATAGCTATATAGGTGTGAATTTCCGGTATTTAGGGGTTCACAACCATATTAGTACATTGTTTGACGAAGGAGTTTGTTCCATATACATGTATGATTATTTCAGTGACTTAGTCACTGTTTAATGTTTCGGGAAAACATGTATTGCTTTCCAACTCTTGCCTATGATTACTTAGAAGTTAAATGTTAATTATTCCCACTTCAGTTTCTGTGACAAATCAAGGTTGCGCAGCTAAAGCTCTGAGAAGTTGACTTCGCTAGTTGATTAGCTTCTGAGAAGATCTTGTATATATATTTATGAGCGGGGTTAGTTTTGGGTTAAGTTTTGTAGCAGATTTCTTAATTGGATGTTTAAGTAAATGATTTAATTTCTTAGTGCCTCTTTATTTAGTTAATCTTTTGGTTTAGTCAGCTGCTAGCTTAGGGGGCGCTACAAAGGACTTTCACCAAATTACTCTATGAATGTTTGACACAGTTGACACAAACACATAATCCAAAAGGAATTTTAATTAACTTCAGTTAACAAACTTGAGTAGATCAGTAACATTTCTATACAAACTGATTCAAAAGATCGTGTTTTAGGATTGTGTTTTTACTTTTACAACGAGAATTTCCTCCAACTATTTATTTTTCCTTATCAGATTTCCTACCTTTCGTCTGGCTTTTAATTGGATTGCCGATCTTTTTTGCAGGTGAACTAGCGCATGCCTCCTCATTAGATACTAGTTGATCAGGTTCACCACATAATCCATCCACAGATAAAGGCTCAATATCAGAACCTAATTCCTCTACATCTTTTCCATGTTCCTTTCCAAGCTCAACTAACAAAATCACATCTTTCCCAAATCAGAATTCGAAATTTGTTACTTATATTGTATAACTTTAAAACAAAAGCTCAAAGGATTATAAAAACATTTGGAGAAAACCCTAAAAATCAAGTGATAGTTCAAAATTTCGACTTACCTCAAGAAAATGGATTAACATAGATAAGCGAGGAGAACCAGTGTACTTAGTATGGTAATTAATGATATCAATTGTTTTCATGTTAGCAATGGGGAAAGGAAAAGAGAAACTGAAATGGCATTAAGTTTCTGGTATGGAAGAGAGAAGAGGAAGAACCTCGTGATATTAAGTTTCTGATAATAATGGAAATGAAAATATCTTTCACGGGTCGCTCGATAACCCGCGTTTTTCATAGTAAATCTAAGCCGTTCCTGATATTATATCCAACAATCTTGACCGTTATTTATGTTTCAAATCTATGGCTAAGGTGGATTGTTCGTGGTTGTCTAATTAACGCCGTCCCCCGATCCCTCCTCTATTTTTACTTTTGATATCCTCAACTAGTCAGTGATGTTTCCTATGAGAAAATAGTAATGCTAATAACGCGTTTGGATACAGTTTTGCTTCTGAATTCTGCTTTTCCAGAAGTAGAAGTCAGAAGCAGAAGTCAGAAATCCAGATATTTTGCTTCACAAAAAGTCAATTTTTCTGCTTCTAGAAGTCATTCTGAAATTCTACACCCAAACTGACTTCTTGCTTTTTAACTTCTATAAGTCAAAAAGTTACTTCTGGATATGTATCCAAACGCCCTGTATATGAACCATTTAAAGAAACTATACAAAAATCGTTCGGAGACGCAACACAGGCGGGTCCCGCCGTGGGGGAAACAGGGGTCCCGTTTTATGGCTGGTGTATGTATACGGTTTCTAAGTACGGTTTGGCAAGAATTTTTGACGAGAAAAGCAAAATAAATTGGTGACGTGTTTGGTCCAATCATCGTGTTACGTTATAGGGGTACGTAATTACGTGTTACTACAACAAACATACGCATTTTTGACATTCTGTTTGCTACGTTAAAAAAAACGTCAAAAAAGGTATTCATATGTGACGCATTGTATGTTGCAAATATATTGTGTTAGTGATTACAAAAATAATTTGAACATTACTATTTGCAACATCATTGTTAGCATCGTAAATAAATTTCAAATTAAATAAAATTTAAAAATAAATACATAATTTTTATCAACATTTTTATGTGTGGCAAAAAAAAATTAAAAAATCTTTAAGTTAAAAATAAATAATTATCTCAAAAGTAGTTGGAAAATAAATATGTTACACGTATTACATTTTTCTCTTCAAAATGGTCCTAAAATTTTGGTCAAAGTATAAATGCACACTAAGCTTATCATGTTAAAGAAAAGAAAAAAAAAACAATAAAATCAAAATAACCGCCCACTAAGTATTTCCATATACACATATACGTAGGTAACCCTAATAGTTAAGTCATCATCTTCTTTTCTCTTGACTTGTTTAATCCCCATTATCAAAATCGGCCGCCTACCTCTCCATAAGTCTCTCTACAACTTCCTTCCTCTCTAGAACTCTCTCTGATAAAGTGATAGCATAAACTAATTATTATAGACGAATCTTGCATTCTAATGTAGAAATTGTGAAGGTTGTTGATACAATTGAAGATTTATTTCCAAAATTTATATGGAATTACGAAGGGTTTCCTGATTTCGACAAAGGATTGCTTACTGTTCAGTATTCAATTATTTCTGATATTCTACCGGAACTGATAAAAGTTCATTGTTTCTTTGTTTGTTTCTATATAAGGATTTGGATGTTCAAATAGGTATCCATTATTTTATTTTTTACTTTTGGTTTATTTAAATCATTACAGATCTGAAATGTAAGTTTGGATTTACTTTAGATTCAACGTCAAAGTTCTCTTTGATTTTGCAGTCTTAGGGCTTCGTTTTTTGCATGACAATTTTGATTATTGCTTTTTTTTTCCCGGATCTTTGAATTATGGATTTGACAGTCTAAACTCATTGGAATAATTACAAGTTCTAAATTAATTTTTATGTGATTGATTTTCGTGGATGTTTTTCCTTCGTTTTTGCATTTTTTTCCCTAAAAGTAAAAGTATTTGTTTCGGTTTCAAAAATGTTGACCACTTTTTTTTTTTTAATTCTGTTTTTGGATTTTCAAATGTTAGACTTCTCTTTGTATTTTCTGATTTAATTGTGAATTTCTTCTGATTCAAAAGTTTGATTTGTGTACCTGGGATTTTGTCTTACAGGTAAGCAAGGCGACTAATATTTTTAGAGAAGGAAGAAGATAGTTGATTGTTTCCCAGGAGTAACTTCTGCAACTCAAATAACAACAACTAGTTTGAGGATTAGAATCCGGATTTGCTTGTCAAAAGCCAAAACGCTCTATTGATGGAAGAAATCGATTTAAATGTAAAATTATGAGATTTGGTTATACATCATGTAATTGTAAAAGTTTTTTTTTTTTTTGGTTGAACTGTAATTTTCTTGTTGAAGGTTATTGTAAAAAAATTATCTGAAAATAATATAATTTTTATTTATTCTTGTTCAACATATTTTAATGGCACACCGTCTGCTAATGGAAGTAATATAACCTTCCCAGCAACAACAAATTGTTGGAATATGGTCACTCCTAAAAAATGGCATATATTAATTATGAAAGAAAGTGTCAATCTTTTATTAATAATTTACCAAAAAAGGAAAATATATAAATAAATAAACTAATTTATAATTAAAATAAAAAAAGCTTATGTGACGTTTGAAAAAACATAAGTGCGATGAAAAGTTGTGCTACCAAAGCCCCTAAGTATAAGTGACGTTTTTAGCGTCACTCGGATTATTTGCAACACCTCTTTTTATAACGCATTGACCGACAGCCAAACAACATCACAATTATATTTTTGTGACATAAAATCAATTATTTACGACGTTATTTTTCGCTGAAAAAACCAAGACTTCAAGTTCAAGTCTTCCTCTCTTTATTCGAGTCTCCCCCGTTCTTTGCAACCAAAGAGTCTTGACTCTTGACGTTGAAATGCAACGTACTAGGATTTAAGTGGGACCGGCCTATCTGGTTGCTGCCAAGTGCCAAGGAGTGGGACCAAGCTTTTCTGATCTTTTAGTACAGTTTGAAGAACATACGCCTACTCACTCACTGTATCAATGGAAAAGAATCCAAAATCTGAAACAAAAATTGGAAATGAAATTAAAAATCCCTTCAAGGGTCACCAAGGTTTTGAGCTCTCCCCCTTCTCATTTGTTTTTTATATTATACCTATGTTTGTAAGGTAAAATTGCTTCTACCCCAAACACAGAATTTTGTGATGCTTTTGTTGGGAATCGATCGCTGCTTCAATCTTCAAGTAATTTCTGGAGAAAGGAGAAGGGGGGTACCTGCAAAAAACCCTCCGATGCTAAAGTCAGAATAGGATTTTTCTAACAGGTATTTTTGGTATGAAGATTGCTTACCTTTTGGGTTATAAAACTGTCTATTTATATATGACGAATTTCAGTTTTATTTCCCAGATTTTATGGCAGATCTTAATTGCCATAACTGGCCCCTGCATGCCTCCCTGCCATAACAGTCCCTGCAATAACAGACCCTGCAATAACAGTCCATGCAATAACAATCCATGCACATATCAATTCCAGAAACTTCCACCACTTTGGTTAAGGAATCGCATTGGGTGTGGATAACCAAAGGTGTAAGAGAAATGGGTGTAAGCAGACGAGGCGCAAATATCCATAGAGTAATAGGACTGGGGCACAAATATCTGGGGGCTATGGGATTAAGTAAAATCGAGCAACACCAAAGCTGTCCCGTCAATAAATCGTCAATTAATCGGCGATTAATCTCCGATTCCATCGTCCCAATTGAAACTAGCTGATTAATCGGCAATAACTCGTCGAGGGCCGCTCGTAAGCCATGGCCTTGGCCTCGGGTGAGTCTTTGTGGCAAGCAACCTGCTGCTGCGTTACTGCCGCCGTTAGGAATATTTCGATATTATCTGGAATATGCTGACGCCGTTACTAACGACGTTAAATCTAACCGAAGATGCTGATGCCGTTAGCATTTAACGAAATATGCTCTGTATATACCAACGCCGTTATTGACGGCGTTAACTTTAACGGAAATGATGACTGCGTACCGATTTGACGAGTCACGCGCCGCGTCATCAATTCTGCTGATGTGGCACCCTGCTCTGCTGACAGGGCAACCGCCACGTCATCAGTTATGCTGACGTGACACGCATTTTGCGGACATGGCTCTTCTTTTCTGACGTGGCACTCTTTTGCTGACGTGGTATATGCCACGTCATCGTCCCTGCTTAGGTGGCACTTGTCTAGCCTTAATTTGGGTATTTGGCACATGGGGTGCCTTGTAAGGCCTAGTGAGCTATACTTGGGTAAACAAGGGGAGTCCCTTAGGCCCAATGAACCCTTATTTACTAATATTAGGAGCTTTTGTTGGCCCAGGCTAGCCCATTAATTTGTGTAAATTATTAAGGGCACAAACATCGCCCCCTCTTAATCCATAACCTGTTATGGGTTAAGAAGTTCGGGTTCCCCTATGATTTTGAATTTTTCCGGAGTGCTACATAACCCTCCCCCGAGTGTGTTGTTCGGGGTATTACGCAACTCGCCCCCAGTATGTTTGTGTCATGCTGCTCAATGCTCGCGTAGGGGTGCACCTCCCCACTGCATTTTTCTCGCGCATGGAATGAAAAGTTGAGTTTTTCTACTATCTTGAATTTGCGCAGGGGGGCAATCCCGCTATTCAAGATGCGCGCAGAATTTGTGACATGCACATTTCACGTGCCTGGGCAGATGAAAATGTTCGCCACAATTGTTGTTGTCCCGCATGATGGGGATAAAATTGAGATATGGTAAAATTCTCGAACTGCGCACTCACCCTATCTGCGAGGTGTCAGAGACGTTGCTGACAGCAGACTCGAACTGTACTATTTCGAATACAAAAATTGATAAAGTATGGAATACCAAAATAATTGTTGAATTGAATTTCTGGATTGAAATAACAAGTTAAATACCTACTGCTTCGACAACAGTTGCCTCATTAAAACCTTTGAGTGGAAAACCCAGTGGGATAAAACCATCAAAAAGGAAAAAGAGTGCAGCACAGCAGGATTTGAATCTACTCCTAATAATAAAACTTCTTCAAGTGGAACGAATTCCACGGCTTCCATGGCTTTGAATCCTCCCTTCCATCGAGGTTCCTCAAGTAGTAGGATCCCCCATATGCTGGCCTATCCACTATGTATGGACCCTCCCAGTTTGCTCCGAGCTTCCCACAACTTCAAGACATATTCCCCTGTCTTGAACGACCGTTCTCTGACCTTGCGATCATATCCCAGCTTGATTTCCTGCTGGTATCGAACTATATTCTGCAAGGCTGTTTCTCTCTGCTCTTCTAGAAACTCCTTATCTAAAGACAGTATGCTGTCGTTTTTTTCCAGATTTGACAGCACGAGTTTTGGTAGTCTTCAGCTGCACCTCGGTAGGTATGACTGCCTCCGTCCCATACGCCAATGTAAATGGTGAAAAACCAGTGGATCTTTTTGGGGTTGTTCGATAGGACCATAAGACTCCTGGGAATTCTTCGGTCCATTTTACCTTCGCCTTCTCCAATCGTTTCTTGAGATTGTCCATAATAACGCGGTTGGTCGCTTCTGCCAGCCCATTGCTCTGAGCATAGTATGAAGAGGAAAAATTGTGGCGAATATTCAGGCCCTTGCAGAAATCTTTGATCACTCCGGAATCAAACTGTTTCCCATTGTCCGATATTATCGCGTCTGGGATTCCAAATCTGCAGACGATATTCTCCCATATGAATCTTTTCACATCATGTATGGTAACATGTACCAGTGCCACTGCTTTGACCCTTTTGGTGAAATAGTCGGTAGCGGCTAATACAAATATGACGCCTCCAGGAGCCTTTGGAAGTGGTCCGACGATGTCTAATCCCCACATAGAGAATGGCTAGGGAATGAAAACTGTATGCAACTCGTTGGCTGGTCTTTTCGGAATTGGAGCGTGTTCCTGGCATGGCACACATTTTTGCGCATATTCTTTGGCACATTTCTGCATATATGGCCAGAAATATCCCTGGGTGAGAACTCTGTGTGCGAGGCTGCTCCCTCCAGAATGGATGCCACATATTCCTTCGTAAGCCTCAGCCAGTATCAGTTGTCCTTCCTCGGCTGATACGCATCGCAAAAATGGCTCCAAAGCTACATGTTTGCGGTATAACCACCCTTCGATCATTGAGTATCTCCATGAATTCTTTTTAACCTTTGCATCAAGTTTCTCATCTTCAGGGAGTTCGCCAGTTGTCAGGTATCGGATGTAAGGTTGACGCTAGTCTGCAATGTTTTCAACATGATCTCCTGAATTGTCTGCTCCTAGACTTTCAATATCCATATTGTTGTCGATTTTCTCTGTTTCTCCCCGTGCTGATGTAGCTGCCCTCTCGCCCCCACTAGCGTGTTCGAAAGCCAAAAAAAAATGGCTGTCGGAGATGCTAGGTAACTCTTGGAAATCTACAACAACGAATCTGGCGGTATCTGTTGGCACTGCGGAAGACATATATGCTAAAGTATCTGCGTGCCTGTTCTCTAATCACGGTAGCTGCCAATAGAGAGTCGGTCGAACTCATTTGCTAGCTCTTTCATATGGTCCAAATACAATGCCATTCTCTCCTCCTTTGCTCTGTAGGTCCCCAGAAACTGGTTAACTACTAGCATGGAATCGGTCACCAGCTTCACGTTCTTCGCATCTAACTGCTTGACAGCTTTTAAACCGATAATCGCAGCTTCATATTCAGCTTCATTGTTTGATGCTTGGAAACCCAGCCTGGTCACTTTCTCGATTCTCGAACCTTCGGGAGTAAGGATTACGCATCCAACTCTAGCACCACTAACGTTTGAAGACCCATCAGTAAATACGGTCCATAATGGTTCTGCTGTATCGATCTCCATTGAAGACTCGCCCCTAGTCTGATCAGTGACTGGCTCAGTGGGTTTGAACAACTCCTCTTCTTCTCCAGCAACCGTTTCTATATCGTCCACCGGAAAATCTGCTAGCAGTGAAGCCAGTGCGTGTCATTTTTCTGCAGTTCTGGTTTCGTACTTGATCTCATACGCCCCCAGGAAATTTGACCATATGGCTAGTCGACTGGAATCATCAGCACGTTCCAGGATTCGCTTCAGTGGGCATTCCGAGTATACCACGATCTTCCTTCCTTGGAAATAAGGATTTAGGCGACGAGATGCATGGAATAGTGCAAGTGCTATCTTCTCAATTTTCTTGTACCGTGTTTCCGCCCCCGTTAAGGATTTACTGACAAAGTAAACAGGCTTCTCATATGGATCCGTAATAAACAGCACTGCACTCACAGCGTTATCCATTGCAGCCAGATAAACTCCAATAGGTTGTCCATTTTTTGGACTCACCAAAACCGGTGGGGTTGACAAATACTGCTTTATCTCATCAAAAGCCCTTTTACACTCAGCCGTCCAACCAAAATTCACTGCTTTCTTCAAAACGTCAAAGAATGGCTTGAATTGATTCGACGAGAGTGAAATGAAACGGTTTAAGGCCGCCAATCGTCCTGCTAGCTTTTGGACTTCCTTCTTCATTCTTTGGGATGGCATTTCTCTGATGGCTCTGATTTGATCCGGATTTTCCTCGATTCCTCTGTGTGTCATAAAGTATCCAAGGAATTTTCCTGATGACAGCCCGAATGAACATTTTGCTGGATTGAGCATCATACGATATTGCCTTAAGTTATCGAACGTCTTTTGCAGATCAAGAAAATGCGATTATTTTTGCTGAGATTTCACTACCATATCATCGATGTATACCTCCATCGACTTCCCGATCAGATCCTTGAACATATGGTCCATCAAGTGCTGGTAGGTTGCCCCTGCGTTCTTTAGCCCGAACGGCATTACAAAGATAGCGAAAACTCCCCGTCGATACGAACGTAGTATGCTCTTGATCGTCCTCGAACAAAGGTATTTGATTATACCAGAAAAACCGTCCATGAATGACAGTCTTTCAAACCCTGCGGTTTTATCCACCAAATCTCTTATCATTGGTAGCGGGTACGGATCACTCGGACACGCTTTATTCAAATCGGTAAAATCGATACAGACACGAATTTTACCATTCTTATTTGGAACGGCTACCACATTACACATCCATCGAGGATATTACACCGGTCGAATAAATCCTGCTTCCAACAGTTTTTCGACCTCTTCAGTCACTCTATCTTTTTTGCTTTGCGCCATATTCCTGATTTTCAGTCGAACAGGACGGAAATTCTCATCGATATTTAGCCTGTGGCAGGCTACATTCGGGTCTATCCCTGGCATCTCAGCAAAACTCCATGCAAAAATATCGGTGTTTGCCCTTAGCAATGTAATCAAATCATCGCGTTCATGTGCCGGAAGATCTGACCCTACGAACGTTGTCTTGTGCTCCTCATCTCCAATCTGGACCTCGATCAGTTTCTCGACTGTCGGGGGTTCAGCTGCGTCCTCTCCCCTATATGATTATGGAGGGAGAGGGTTCTGTAATTGTTATTTCTGCTCGACTTGCATGATCTGGTTTCCACTGACTTCTGACTTCTTGTACTCATCCATTGCATTCTCATGACACTTATGGGCGGCCATCTGATCGCCTCTAACTTTCACAACTCCTTCTGGGGTAATAAACTTCAGGAACTGATGATTAGATGATGTGACTGCACCGATCTCATGCAGCCAATCTCGTCCTACGATCGCGTTGTAGGGTGATCTGCAATCCAGCAACAAGAAAGTGCCCAATACGGACTTGTCAACCACTGTTATCGGTATCTTCACCTTTCCAATCGCCTTTGTAACTTCGCCGCTGAAACCGATAACTGGGTTTTCATCTTCCTCGATCAGGTCATATGGGAGATTCATAGATGCGTAAGATCCTGAAAATAGCACGCTTACTGAGATTCCAGTATCCACTAAAATCCGGTGCACACGAAACATGCAAATCCAAGCAGTTATAACGACGGCATCGTTGTGTGGAGCATATACACCTATCATGTCTGCATCAGAGAACTCGATCTTTTTGAACCCAAGCTCCTTAGTTTCTACTCCATTACCACTGACAAAATCAATGTGATTTGTCAGGTACCATTCTTTCAACTGTCTGAGCTTTCTCCTGGTCTCGTCTTCCGATGCCCGTCTGGTCATTGAGTGAATCCTGGCATGACTGACGTTAATCACACGAGCGTTAATCACATGTGCAGTGCTAACTGGCCAGGACCTTTCCCAAAGTCCTTTTTCACGTACTGTTGCAGCTTTCCAGCGTCGATCATTTACTGGATCTCGATCTGTAAAGAGCGGCAGTTCTCAGTTTTGTGACCATGGTCTTTATGGAACTTGCAGTATTTGCTCCTATCACGTTTATCTCTTGTTTCTGCTGCTAAAGGACGTGGGGGGCTCAAATCATTTTGTATTTTTTCGTATATCTCTGTAAGACTTACGTTCAGCGGGGTCAGCTTCATATCGTGAAATTTCTGGTACCCAGTTTCGGTGCGTTCACCTTGATTTTTCTCTCGAGCATCGCCACGATCAGTATGCTGTCCGTTTGAACGGTTCTTTGATTTTTCCTTCTTCCTATCATTTGGATGATTGGATGATCTGTTAATTTCTTCTCGGGCTTTAGAATCGTCTTCTACTCGGGCGTACTCTTCAAATTGATCATATAGTTCCTCCAAAGTTTTTGGTGGTCTCTTGACCAAAGAACCGTACACACCTCTTTGATCATGCTGGTAATCCTATTTGTATGCCGCAATTACAACTTGGTCATTGGCTCCATCCACGTCCGCTAACTCTTGATTGAAACGCCTAGTGAATTGTATGATGCTTTCTTCCTTCCGGATTTCTAGAAGGAACAGTGAATGGCATCATTTCCGATCACGTTTGTTGTACTTATAGTTAGAGCAAAAATCATCAATCAGCTTATGGTAAGTCCCGATCGACTGTGCTGGAAGCTGATTGAACCACGTTATAGCTCCTCCCGTAATGGATTGCGGGAACATTTTACACATCAATTCGTCGTTGCACTGCCACAAGGACATGGCAGTCTCATAGTGTAAAACGTGCTGATCTGGATCATCAGTTTTCTCGTCGAATTCCGGTAATTTTGGAACTAGAAAATTCATTGGCGGTCTGAATTCTCTTATATTCTGCTTGAAAGGTGCTCCTGCTGCTCGATGTAGCATGTCCATCTTTTCTTCTCTGGATTGTTTTTTTATCATTACTTTCTCGATCATCCTCGCAAGACGATCTTCTGTTATTGCATTTAGGTTGCCATCTGCGGAACTTCCTTCCTGTTCATAATCCCGGTCCTCTGGAATATGATTATCCGATCTCCTTTTTTTCTTCTATGGGGTCTAGTAGGTTCTTTTCCAGCTCTTCCTTGCTCCGAATGAGCACCATAATCGGGCGAAAAATCTTCATCATCGTTCTAATGTCAAACCTCTTCCTCCTCATTTCTGAGGCGTTTTGAATGAGATGTATTCCTGGCTCCACTCTGCTGTGTTGCAGCTAGCCGATCCCCCGCTCGCTTAGGTCGTTACGGTAAATCTCCGGTGACCAGTAGATTCTTGTCTCTTCGATCAATATCAACTAATTCTCTATTAGGATCTGCGACCTGTGGTCCAATTCGACCTCCAAGGCGTTGCCATACAGATCGTACCTTCTGGTTATTCAAAACACCAGTCCTAGGTCGAGGCTGATTTTCACGTTCTAATCTCAGGATATCATTTTATTTCTCTAGCTCCTTTAGCCTATGCAGTAGTTGTTCCTCCTCTGTACTAGGAGTCGCAGTGCGGCCATCACGCAGATCTTGTCGATTGCGATTCTTCCTAGAGGGGCTGCCGAATGCATACCCTCTGTTTCCACGAACATCTTGGTTTTCCAAATCAACGTCGATCACTTCGTTATCGATCACTGATTGTTTTTCTTTTCTCCGATTCAGATCTGTAGCTCTATCATGAAAACCATCTCGATCTCGTCCACGATCCAGTGATCTGTTATGAGTATGATCTTGATCCTGTCTGTTTCCAGTGGGTATAACAGGTGCAGATTGGACCTCAATTTTGTCCCTCTCAATTTTGCGTCTCATGCGCGGTTGGGAATTGTTCTCAGAATCAGGCCTTCGTGCAGTCTGTCTTATTATTTCCATATCTCGATCTAGTAAAACTCGATTTTCTTTTTTCGAAACCGTTAGTCGGCGCCACTGTTTGTAAGGTAAAATTGCTTCTACCCTAAACACAGAATTTTGTGATGCTTTTGTTGGGAATCGATCGCTGCTTCAATCTTCAAGTAATTTCTGGAGAAAGGAGAAGGGGGGGTACCTGCAAAAAAACCTTCCGATGCTAAAGTCAGAATAATATTTTTCTAACAGGTATTTTTGGTATGAAGATTGCTTACCTTTTGGGTTATAAAACTGTCTATTTATATGTGGCGAATTTCAGTTTTATTTCTTTGATTTTATGGCAGATCTTAATTTCCATAACTGGCCCCTGCATGCCTCCCTGCCATAACAGTCCCTGCAATAAGAGACCCTGCAATAACAGTCCATGCAATAACAGTCCATGCAAATATCAATTCCAGAAACTTCTACCACTTTGGTTAAGGAATCGCATTGGGTGTGGATAACCAAAGGTGTAAGAGAAATGTGTGTAAGCAGACGGGGCGCAAATATCCGTAGAGCAATAGGACTGGGGCGCAAATATCCGGGGTCTATGGGATTAAGTAACATCGAGCAACACCAAAGCTGTCCCGTCAATCAATCGTCAATTAATCGGCGATTAATCTCCGATTCCATCGTCCCAATTGAAACTAGCTGATTAATCGAAAATAACTCGCCGAGGGCCGCTCGCTGCAAGCCGCCGGGTTGTGCTGCCGGCGGCAACCTGCTGCTGCGTTACTGCCGTCGTTAGGAATATTCCGCTATTATCTGGAATATGCTGACGACGTTACTAACGGCGTTAAATCTAACCGAAGATGCTGATGCCATTAGCATTTAACGGAATATGCTCTGTATATACCAACGCCGTTATTGACGGTGTTAACTTTAACGGAAATGCTGACTGCGTACCGGTTTGATGACTCACGCGCTGCGTCATGAATTTTGCTGATGTGGCACCCTGCTCTGTTGGCGGGGCGACCGCTACGTCATTAGTTATGCTGACGGGGCACGCGTTTTGCTGACGTGTTACCTCGCCACGTCAGCACCTATGCTGATGTGGCACTGTTTTGCTGACGTGGTATATGCCACGTCATCGTCCCTGCTTAGGTGACACTTGTCTAGCCTTAATTTGGGTATTTTGCACATGGGGTGCCTTGTAAGGCCTAGTGAGCTATACTTGGGTAAACAAGGGGAGTCCCTTAGGCCCAATGAACCCTCATTTACTATTAGTAGGATCTTTTGTTGGCCCAGGCTAGCCCATTAATTTGTGTAAATTATGAACGTTATTTTGGGGACCATGGGTTTTTTGAGGGGACCATGATTTTTTAGACATAAGTTCGGTTGGTTGCAAAAAAAAAATTCCCAACCGAACATAAAGTTCGGTTTAGTTGCAAAAAACATTACCCACCGAACATATGTTCGGTTAGTTGCAAAAATATTTACCAACCGAACTGGTTAGTTCGGTTAGTTGCTAAAAATAATTTCCAACCAAACTGGTTAGTTCGGTTAGTTGCAATAAACATTTACCAACCGAACTGCTTAGTTCGGTTAGTTGCAAAAAAATTAACCAACCGAACAATAGTTCGGTTAGTTGCAAAAAATATATAGCAACCGAACTTTAGTTCGGTTAGGTCGCAAAAATATTTCCTAACCGAACTTGGTGCGATGAAAAAAAAAAATGGTCCCCCAAAATAACCATGGTACCCAAAATAACGTTCTAAATTATTAAGGGTACAAACAACCCAAAAGCTTCTTACAGTTCTCTGATTATTTAGACTATTTCCCATGGTAGATAAGCCTAAATCAGCAGTCCTAGATAAAGCTGAAGAAATCCAAACCGGTTTAAATCCAAATTACCCTAGCTTCATCAAACAGCTGCTCCGTTCACATGTCAGTGGGTCTTTTTGGCTGGTAATTACAAATTATCATCTAATTAACATATTTTGGAATTCAGAACCAAATTGTGTTAGTGACATCAGTTTTCTTACTAACAGAAACTTCCTACGGCATTCTGCATTCCGAATCTACCAAGAAAGAACATTCTTCTTACTTTGTTGGATGAACAAGGGGATGAATACACGGTCAAATGCCTTCCTCCAAGGTTCTCACTAAGTGCTGGATGGTCAAGGTTTGCCACTGCACACAAGTTAGTTGAGGGAGATGCATTGGTTTTCCATTTAGTCGAGGCTTACAAATTCAAGGTGATCATTATTTGGTCTGTTCTTTTTGCCTTCCAATTGGTTCCTTGATAATAAATGTCGTAGATTTTTCCTTATCCTGTTATCGGTGCAAACATTATTAATATGCGTCTTGATATCTGTTAGATGAATCTGTCCTATCCTATGTTTAACACGGTTACTATTGCCAATCACACATTGTCTAAACTCTATGTAGCATTCTGAGATTTTAAGCAATTGGCTCAACACTTTTTAAGTTTTTTTCTCCCGGTTTATAGGTTTACGTAGTCAGAGCCTGTGGTTTGGAGGATGCTGACCTTCCTTGTGATCTTCCAAGCAGTGATATCCCTCCACAAGGGAGTCTCCAAGGTAGTTTCTAGTTTCTACATCTCCACTCATTCTGCTCACGAGTCCTTTCTTTCTCCGTGTTCTCTGATTGTTGTGATTCTAAGTGCCTTCACTCTTTCTTTTCATGGAATTGAAAAGATTCCGCAGGTGCTATTGAAAGGAAAAAAACTAAAAAAAACATCGGAAAGTACCTAACATCTCATTCTGGAGTGCCTATTCCTGGAGAGGATCAACATACGGTTCTCCCATCAACTTGTGGAACTCATGTAGAAAACCACACAGAATCTCATCCTTCTGTCCCTTTCTTCAAAACTAAGCTTGAACAGCATGAAGAACATACTAGTGTTGGGGCAATGGAGACAGAATTCTTCGGGAGTTTGGATAGTTTCACAATAGTAGTTGACGACATGCTTATAGATTCCGAGATATCTGAAGATGTTCGAACTAAATACTACGAGCTCTGCTGCAGTCAGAAATCTTATCTTCATAAACATCTCATCGAGGGACTAAACCGTAGAATCATTGCCGAAATCATCTTCGAAATAGTAAATATTGCGGATGCCATCAGATCTAGCAGTAAGCTCAGTACTCCTAAAGATACATTTAAATCATGGGAGAAAAGCTTAAAATCTTGTAAACACATGGGAATGAATGTCGAGTTCTTGCGCAACAATCTTCAGCATTCGATTACAACGCTGCAGTGATGGAAGAGAACCGTCTGGAAGAGGAGATAGCAGCTCGCCAAGTAAAAATTCTTGAATTAAGAAATGACTGGGTGAGACTGGAAAGACAACTAAGAAATCTTAAAAGCAACAGAGAGAAGCACGAATCAGCATTCCAGAGTATCGTAAACTCTCCTTGGTGATTTTACTTGGCTGGCATGGGGTACTGTTCTGTTATCAAGCTCTTGACTATCTTATGGGATTACATGGGTACGCGTGATAAAGGTACGGGGCGCAAATTCCATCTGTTTTATTGTGGCTCATCATGTTTTGTGCAACTGTTGGCGCCAAGTCTTAACCGGGAGCACCTTCCGGTTGGCCTTCCTATGTTCGGCACCTCCTTAAGCAGTTCAAGAGCCTCAATGATTGTTCCAAGTGTCTGTAATTAGTAAATACAAATGAAAGCGCCTTAAAAGTAGTCTTGTACAAGTGTTGTTCGTTTAGCTATAGTGTAGGAATGCTAAAACTCCAGTGCTTGTGGGCTGTCAATTTGGATGGTAAACGTTCGCTATAATATAAATTTTGGTGTAGCTTTAATAACAGTTGTCTGGGTGGTGTAGTTGGTTATCACATTTGCCTCACACGCAAAAGGTCCCCAGTTCGAACCTGGGCTTAGACACAAAAAATATTTTTTTATTTCTTTTTTATGAAAGGAGCCACGGAGGGCATTTTATTACAAAATAAAATGAGTTTACATCACGTCATTAGAGCATCTCAAGTGGAAAAAATCCTATTTGGATTTTTTATTTAGTCCTTTTATTTATGGGGGTCTATACATAGAGAAAAAATATAGGACCTTACATTTAAAAAATCATCTCCAACATTGAGAAATTTAACTCTTAGAATTAAAAGAAAATTGGTTAAAAACATGACGTGGAGGTGCAACCGGAGGTGTAGATAACACTTTCTTGAACACCTTCATATTTAGTAATTAGTCCCTCCTAACTTGTAGCACCCTACTGTTGGAGATGGATTTATGCCAAACGGGAGTCTAAAATCATATGTGTCACTAAAAATAAATAGATCCACCCTCTCTTGGAGATGCTCTTAGGTACATCAATGGGTGGGAGTCGGGCGACGGTCTGTGCGCCAACTCTTTCTGAATTGCTAAGCCTACCCTGTAAAAGAGGGAACCACCGAATTTGTTGTTAACATCGTAGTTAGCCAAGCAGTTCTTCAATCTTCTCAGAAAAACAACCATGTCCTCGCCTAATTCTCCAAGGGTAGTGAAGGCTAAGACTCCAAAGCCGTAGCCATGGGATGTGCATAAGTCCAAATATTTGTTTCGTTTGCGGCTGACTGCAGATTTGATACCATGTCCTGGAGTAAAGCTGCGACCTCCTCCTCCAGAAAATGGCGATACACCGGTGACGTCGAAGCAAGTACTCAAGCCATTCTCCCAAGTATACACCAGAATGTCTGCAGGCTTTCGACCTAAGCATTGTCATCAAAAAGCCTAAGGAGGCCTCTTTCCTAGCAGCAACACCGGCTCTAAAACATATATCAAGGATGACATCTCAGACCAAGTCATGACGGAATTTTAGGCCCACTTCGCTCGCACAATGGAGGGCGTGATCTCCAAAAATGTCCATGGTCCGGTCACAGCAGGGGCATACGCTATCCTCGGGGAATATAGGTATACCAAAGGGGTACTGAGTGATGGCCCTAAACTGCCTGGGACCAATGGATTGGTTTATCCCTGGGATGGGGATAGCCTTTAGATAGTCCATAGCATGGTCTGACTTATTAATCTACCACAAAATTGCGTCTCTTGTAGATAAGATGAACTTGGAAGCAACCTCTTTCTTTACGACATCGAAATACTGAACATCCAGTTTTTTCATAGGCTGTGGGACAGTAGAAGTAACGTCGAGTGACGAGGGAGGAAGGCTGCAGGCCTGCATGAACTTGGTGAGAGCATGTTGATAGCTAGAGCTTGGGGTAGAAATATCGTTGGAATGCAGGATAGTACGCTGTAGTTGTTGCGGCTGAATCTGAGAATCCAGAAAACAGTAGTGGCTGGTATCATTCATCGTATATACTCCGAGACCCCCGTCTTTGATAGGCAGTGTTGTTAGCCTTTGTTGAAGAGGACCGAACCCTGCGCCGTCACCAGTAACTAGGTGTTGTAAGAATTGAACCAAGTGTTGATCAAAGTATGTTATGGAAGGCTGTAGAACTCGAGGGTCAGTCTTACGGAGGGTGAAGTAGAGTTTTGACACTCCAGTGCAATTACGCAACAAAAAAAGCTCACATTGAGGATCCTTTAAGGTTTTAACACAGTCCATTAGTTTTACTGTTTGTTCCACCCTTTGCATAACCATCTGACTGCAATATTACGTATCTTGGCTTACTGGTCCCCCTAGTATCTTAACTCCACATGTGGTTCGGCCAATATTGATTGGAAATACATCGTTATCAAGGGACCTGGGATCTTCAGTAGGCCAGAAGATTTCGGTCTTCCTTATGTTTAAATTCAGCCCTTTCGCAACACCTTCGTTTTGTATAATCGAGAGGGATTTGGACACCTCCATTGTGTCTCCAATGATGGTGCCGTCATCTAAGTACCGCGCATGGAATTCCAGAGAACATTGGGAGGAAATTCTGCGAACGAGAGGGTGTAAGACCAAGGCGAATAGCAAAGGTCCTAACGGATCCCCTTGTTGTACACCCTGGGTTGAGGCTAATATTGCATCATTATAGTACAACCGGGCTGGTTGTGCATAGCAAAATTCAACCCAACGCGATATACTGGGGCATCTGGCGCGAACTTCTTGGATGAGTGTCGATCTGTCTACCAAGTTAAACACATTTGTGAAATTGATGAGCATCATAGTGAGGTTACTGTGTGTACCTTTAAGTTCGAGCAACCTAATCGCAGAGTGTAAGATGCTCTCACCTCCACAAGGGATGCCGACACCAAATTGATAGTCGCCTAGATAGCTGGCCATATCCTTGCAAACATTGGAAGCCGCAAGCTTTGAGCACAACCGCCTCCAAATGGTACCGATAGCAACCGTCGAGACTGATGAGTGCCAAATATTGCATATTCATACACCTTTTCATTGGCACTTAACTCATCTTTCGCGCTTCATAGTCATATATTATCCCAAATTCT